>JALPQI010012291.1:0-46632 GCA_025490895.1 Thaumatotibia leucotreta
TGTCTAGCTTTCAAATAATAAATTGTGTTCGTTGGATTTGGAGTATTAATTAATTACGTCCTTATAAAATACAAACATAACAATCTGTCTTGTCCAGTCCATTTTTGAACTTTTTCACATTTTGTGCTGAGATCACGTCCTCTGGGAGTTTGTTCCAACATCTCACTACTCGGTTGCTCAAAAAGTGTTTATAAGGGTTACTGTGAGATCTGTTACTCTCTAGCTTATTATAATGCAGTAAAATTGAAAGAGTGAAAAAGTCTAAGAGAAAAAAAAACCGGCCAAGTGCGAGTCGGACTCGCGCGCGAAGGGTTCCGTACCATTATCAATTTATTATTAAAAAAATACAGTTAAATCAACCTACCTCAAAAACTATAAGAGTTAATTTAATCAAACCAAAAATGGTTGATAGAGTTTATTAATGTGCATAACATATATTTTTTTTAGAATTTTATATCGCGTAGTTTAAAAAATAGAGGGGGGGGACACATTTTTCAGACTTTGAGAGCTGATATCTCGAAAAGGATTTGCTTAAATAAAAATATAATGTATAAATCTTGACATCATTTTCAAAGACCTTTCTATTAATACCCCACACGCTTACATACAACTAAAAAAATGTTTCTATCCCTCAGTTACATGTATGGAGGGCCCCCACCCCAATGGTTCTTTTTACAATTTAGTATCATAATCGTGTAGCGGTTCATACAACACATATTTTTACCAAATTTCGTTACTGTAGCATTTATAGTTTCCGAGTAAATCGGCTGTGACAGACGGACAGACGGACAGACGGACAGACGGACATGACGAATCTATAAGGGTTCCGTTTTTGCCATTTTGGCTACGGAACCCTAAAAATGGATTATACGATAGTAAGGGGAATATACAAGATTATTTTTTCACCAGTACAAATACTCTAGGGGGTGTATAAGTAAGGCCGAACCTGAAATCGCGAAAAAAAAATCAGCTGTTTCATACATTTCAGACGACCATGAGTCGACAATTTCTATGGAACAGCTGATTTTTTTTTCGCGATTTCAGGTTCCGCCCTATAGTAAAAGTTGTTCATTATGACTTACTTATACACCCCCTAGAGTATTTGTACTGATGAAAAAATAACCGTATATCTTACTTAGTCGACTGTAGCCATTCTAGGTACATTCATTGCATTTACATACATTGTTAATCTTAGCAAATGGGTTGAAAAAATATGAGAATATAATTAAAACAAGTAGTACGGTTTGATTCCGATTTATTTATATTTGCAGAGTCCTTCCATTGGGCGCGCGTCGCGTCCGCAACGTCGAGGTAGCGACACCCGGCGGGCGCCGGGCCGTCGACAGAGACGAACATATACAAGAATGTGAAAGGGAATGATGGCCCAGACGCCCGCCATTTATTAGTAATAATAATAACAAGTTTGACATAAATACTTATAATATATTTATTTAATACTTACAGGTAACTTTAACATGTCATACGGTGGTCACTTGTAACTTATAAAATTTACATATTTATTTATATAGTATTCAAAGTATATAAATAATTTTATCTTCTCATGAAAGCGGCAAAAGTAGTAAAAATAGCATGCTGAAATATGCATTATGTGGACTTTCGGTTAACAATAATACTTTATTTAAATACATATTTGACTACCCTGATCTCTTAGGTCTGTCTATATGTTTGTATTGTAATGTAGTAGCATATAAAAAACAATGTATTTTTTATTTTTTTTAAAAAACCTTTCATAACGGGAAGTATTAAATTTCCAACAAGCAATAGTTATTTATTATACAAGGGGGCAAAGTTGTTGTTTAACTGTCGTGCCAATATTGAGACCTGAGCAAGCGAAAGATTCCAAAATTGAGCCACGAGCGTAGCGAGTGGTTCAAAAACTGGAATCTTGAGCATTGCGAAGGTCTCAAGGCACGAGAGTTGAACAAACTTTGCCGCCAAGTGTAATACAACTTTTTTCCCCTCACTATCGCGAGGAAATATGATTACAAATCTCATCCAAATGTAAATTAACTTGAAGAAACCATTTAAAACTCAATGTCGAAACGTATCGTAGAATAGAGTTACTTCTGGAAATTAAATATAGCCAATGGCTTACAAAGTCACCCATGAGAACGACCAATTTAACATGCGAGCTCCGATTGCGCATGTTTACTACGGTCATACAGATCCACTTATACTAGGCAGTAGGGGGCTATAGGAATTAGAGCAATGTCAAATTACTTTATTCACAAGAGTGTAAAAAGCGTTTTTACCCGCTCGTATTAAACGATAAACGAGCGCTTTACGAGCTAGTGAGGGGAAAAGTATTTAACAATACAGTACAGATTATAACAGTAGGTATGCCAACCCTAAACATAACACAGTATAAGTAAAACAGTAAATCAAGTGGCCCCCGCATGTCCCCCCCCTCTCCGCGGGGACGCCCAGCCTTCGCCCCCCGCCGCTCACTTATCCTCGCACAGAAATATAATTTCGGTATAATTCTTAGAGAAATATTGATTGTCAGAATAACTCGAGCTTGGCATTGGTGTTTGGCACCCTCGCACAAATACAAATAATCTCGTATGGTACATGGTACAAGTGGGACCAGCTACTGCTGGCATGGCAGTACCCATTTGTCAGTAAAGGATGTAAAATACAAAGATCCATAGAAAATTTTAATTTTACCTGATATATTTCCTAACAAAATATGGTTTTTATCGTCATCAAAACCGCTCCTGACCCGTGGTCCAAAAGCTATGTCCAACTGGTTGGACCACGGGTAAGTAAAATAATCCGTGGTTCAACTGTCAGATTACTTTTTTTTACTGTCACGTAACTATGACCCATAGTACAACCGAGGGGCAATGGTCCAACTGAAACTAGAATTGGACTACCTATAAATTTAGTGTACCGTGGTACAACCAATTGGACTAGGGGTAAACTAACTTCCTCGTAGTACAATCGGTTGGACTATGGATAATTTTATTTCCCCGTGGCCCAACCAGTTGGACATAGCTGTTGGACCACGGGTCGGGAGCGATCAAAACGGGTATGTCCCATAACCGAAAACCACTTTGACAAATGCCAACCTGTAGATGCAACAGTATTTGAATGAAGTCTTACAACCGTTATAATCAATTATTATAATTCTGATATACTTGATAAAGTGAGCGGTTCAGAAGAGAGTGAGGAGGTAGTCTATCTAATATAATTATGTTAGTACAGGATCACTCCAGGAGCCACCAGTTGCGACCTCCCACCACCACTCTTCATTCCTCCAACTCTTACAACTCTTCATCTCAGAAACCACTCTTCGGCATCACAACTCTTAGGAGCTTCGAAATCTTAGAACATACTTGCCAGAAATCTTACTTGAGCGTATAGATTGTGGCCTTTGTGTGAATCTTCATGACTTCATGCAAGCCAGATGTTCGTTAAATTGCTTTTAAGTGTAAAGGTGCATTCAGACCAAACGAGCATTTGCTATTCTATCCCCCAATCTACGAAATCAACGAATCACGTTTTGTGTAACGATCGAATTTCGTAGAGTAGGGGGTTAGAATAGCGAATGCTCTTTTGGTTCAGACCAAACCATGCACCTTTAAGTGTCTCAGTAAATTATCAGGAATATGGAGACAAACATTTGTATAAATTTATGCTGGTTTCATTCATTCTTGTTCTAGTATGTACTACTATTTCATCACCATTACGGGATTCATAATCAACAAGCGTTTTATCAGAAACTTCTGGATTCATACTCCAGTCACAATGAACAGTGTACTTGATGACTTGACTTGGCGAGAGTCAGCGAGACAGAGTGGTGACAGAGTGGTGACGGAAGGTGCGGGGGGCGGGGAGGCGGGGTCGGCAGCGGGGATTAGTCTTCGTCGCCTTCGTCGGTGCCTCTTCTGTGGACAACAATCTAGTTTTAGTATCAGCAAATTGGTGGGGTAGTGTGGGTCAATCGCTTTTTTATTCTGTTACGTCGTCCAGTGGGCAAAAGTTGCTGTTTTCTAGAAAACATTATACAGCACTACTGAAACGATCGAGGTGAGGTGACCCACCATGGAACGGCGACGTAAATCTAAAAGAAAACAAAGATTTCTTTTCTGTCCCAGCCGAGGAGAGTTGTCAGAGCAACGAATGACAAGAAAAACGTGATTGACCCAAGTACAAGTATTAATAATATAATTTTAGGGAGGCCTGTATCCTATGTGCAGCAGTCGACGTCTTTCAGCTGATGTGATGATGATGAGTTCTTGATCGGACTATTCGGACTAAAATGGCCTGTTCTGCATGCAGACAAGTACAGGTCTGCTACCGCGAATACCGAAGTTCGTAAATTTTGGGGATTTGTCTTTGACACTCCAACGAAGGCGTCCTTAGAGTAACAGAGAAGGATCTCCGAAATTTGCTAACTTCAGTGTTCGCGGTAGCAGACCAGAAAGCAAAATAATAAGTCAACAAAAGGTTAACTTATTTTAGCATAGCATTCTAGGATGATTACAAAACAACCATTTCGAGAATTATTTTGAGTGCTTTAGTAAAGGTAACCAGCGAGCAGAAAAAACAAAGTAATTTACAGTGAACGTTGTACGCAGAAGAATAGGCGGGGTTCGTACAAATCTGCGTACTTCGTGACCAAATCGTAGTTACGGTAGATGTAGTGCCTCGAGTCTACAGGCAGGAGTATATCGCGCAGAGCCGCGGCCGCACACGTGTCGTTCCTGACGCCGGGTGCTAGCAAGCAGGTATAGTACCTCGAGTCTCCCGGCGGCGCCCGCTCGCAGCGGTACAACTGCGACACGCCCGTGTACTCGCAGAGCAATGGACGCACACGTGTCGTTCCCGGCGCGGCCAGCTCCGTGTCGGACCGCTTGCCGTAGCGGCTGCCCATGAAGAACCTGACACAGAATGTTTACGTCACTAAATTTGTAATGTGTACACCCTAGGTACTACTCCCAAAAAATACTAGTGTCTTTTGGATTTGGGATCTACAGAGATCTCTCAACAAACGAATGTGTTGATCGAAAATTGTAATCTTCCTGTGTTACTCTGTTTTTTTTTATTTATATTGGCACAACAAAGTGGCTCCACTCCACCTAATCGTAAGTGAAAAGTGGAGCCCAAATCGCGGCGGCAACGAACAGGAGACCAGCAGTAACCTGTTAGTTGCCACCGCCTTGCTGGCCCGCTAGGTGCTTCTTCACGCTTCGTTTAAAGGGTCCGTTCGTTTAAACTTATAGGTATGCGGAAACCCATGTTGCCTTAGTTGAAGTCAAACAGTCAGAAGCTCTAAATTTACGACTTTTAAAGTTCCCCGTAGGCCTGTAACTGTTCAGTCGCTTCACATCTCTTACTTTAGCTCATATTCCCTACGCATAGAATTTTCTTGTCAAGTCTGTTTCTTTAATCAGATTTGGTTTAAGGCCTGAGAAAACCGAAAATCTCAAACACATTCAAAATATCCACCGGTATGTAGCTTACCCAAGTTATCCATAGATTTTCAGTACTTATTTTTCTTTTTTTTATATTGGCGCAACAAAGTGGCTCCACTCCACCTGATCGTGAGTGAAAAGTAGAGCCCAAATCGCGGCGGCAACGAACAGGAGACCAGCAGTAGCCTGTTAGTTGCCACCGCCTTGCTGGCCCGCTAGATGCTTCTTCACGCGGGGTTCAAGTTACCGTGTAAAAAGCTTTTATAATTTATACATTTGCAGGTTATTGCTGCAAGTTTTGAGACGCAACTAATGGCCAAAGTGACAAACATCTGCACCTCTTGTTTATAAATGAAAACTGACGTAGAACATTGTAAGAAGCACGTCGTACCTGTCATTCCGCGGCGCCAACAGACGGGGTCCGCCGGCGGGTCCCGGGGACCGCCCGTAGCGGGACCCCAGCACGAACGGCAGGGGGGACACTGCAACCCATCACGGCTGCTACACACAATGATCCTCTAACAGCCAATGCTCAAAGATGAGCAACTATTTAGTTTAAAAACTGTACACCGTGTTTTTATTGATTTCCGTTAAATTAAAGGGAAGCTTATTCAGGTCAAAAATAATCTATTTCTCTAAGAAACTAGTGTCTTAACTCTTACTGTTATTGAGTTATTAAAAAAATAAGTTTAATGACTGAACAAGTGTATTGCAACCTTTATTACACATCCTAATGTTACTTA
This sequence comes from Thaumatotibia leucotreta, assembly GCA_025490895.1. NCBI lineage: Eukaryota > Metazoa > Arthropoda > Insecta > Lepidoptera > Tortricidae > Thaumatotibia > Thaumatotibia leucotreta. Next base: position 6,185 of record JALPQI010012291.1, read on the forward strand.
TTTTGACATGTGCCGTCAGCAGCCGTCAGTCGCCCGAGATCTTATTTTTAAGGTTCTCTCACACTTACCATTACAATTATTATGTATGAAATCTAAAAAAAATTTTTTTTTCGAAATTAACAATAGCCGATATACCAGGCAACTTCTATTAATGTTCCAAGTAATCTGTCCAATTTAACGGAAATCAATAACGGTGTTTATTTAGTTTCAAAATTTGTAATACACAAAAGGTGTTACAAAAATGTTAATACAAGATAATATACATGAATCTATTAATGATTTTGAACAACTTTTTCTATGGGACCAAATAAGAAAACTCAAGAAAAAATCGACGCTTCCATACATTTTGGTCGCCCTATCTTAGCCCATTTCTATGGGACAACAATGGAAGTGTTGTTTTTTTTTTTCTTGAGTTATCATAGATCGGCAAAGCTGCATGCTCTTTGGAGGGCTGATTGTAGATCCTATAACCATCACATCTTGTCGATAAATTGAGTTTTCCTTTATTTATCTGTGCTGATGATACTTTCGAATCGTATTCGCGGATCATAATAGTCTTGTGTAGGATATGGTTTGGCGTTGTAGCCGTCGCATTCTAACAAAGTCAAAGTCAAAATATTCTTTTCCCCTCACTAGCTCGTAAAGTCCTCGTTTATCCTTTAATACGAACGTGTAAAAACGCATATTATTCACTTGTGTGGCAAAGTAATGACCCTGGTTTTGGAAAAACAAAACGTAAAATGCTCATGGAAATTGTTCCATATTAATGATAATCAAATAATTTGTTTGAGAATTTAGTGTAAAATACAAACCTTTATATAATATGATGATTTTAACATATAAATCCTAAAATTCCATAAGTAACAATTGTTTTAGTGAATGATGATAAGATGACTAGATGCAATCACAAAACGCAGAAAATGTCAACGTCAACATTGTCAAAGAATATTATAGGTTATAATCTTTATTTACCGACTCGAACACGCATAAAAATAGTAAACTAAACAACTTTCAGGGTGTTCTGTTATAATTTTGTAAAAATAATGAATGAGAATGATTTAATAATGCATTGGCGTTGGTGTGCAACTACAGGAATGTGTTAAAATCGTGCTGCGTTTACTTTTTCGTGGTAAGTTTACTGCGACAAAATCTTGCATTAAATATATGATGCATTTGGAAAATTATTATCACTAACCCGATGATGATTGTAATGTGAACAAATAATTACCTTTTTTGAGTTTCCTCGCTATAGTGAGGGGAAAAGTTATGTGTTACACACGGGTGCAAATGTATTTTACTTCTCGTATGTTAAAACACTCGCTGCGCTCAGGATTCTATTTTAGAACCACTCGCGTCGCTCGTGGTTCAACTATAGAATCCTTTCGCTTGCTCGTGTTTCAATTTCATACTCGCGGGTAAAATACAACTTTGCACCCTTGTATAACAAATAACTATTATTCAATTAGGCCCAGCAACGAGCGCTTTTGAATCGTTAAACAAGTATGCAGGTACGAAAGTGAAGCTTACTATGATAAAGAGTGCAAACGGTGCACCTAATTGTGGTGTGATGTAATGCCAAGGGGCGCCATCTACTGATTAAATTCACGTTAGAAACTAATCTGACTCGCGATGTGTCCGTTCCATTGAATAACTGTCAAAAACTGACAAGCAGAACCAGCAGGCCCAGCCAAGATGCCATTCAGCAATCGTATACGATAAGCGATAAGTCACGTGACCATAATAATGTATGGAAATGGTCACGTGACTTTTCATTCTCATCAATCTGTCATTCTCATATTTTAATTATTTTTATTACACAAGAACGGCTTACACCTTAGGAATTATACTTGTTACATTACATAAACATTACGAGTAGTACAATAGTTTTTAACATTTACATGTAAAAAAATAAAAATATGTATAAAACATCTGTTAAAATTAATCGCCGACGCTATCATCTGTCATACATTTATTCACTCTCATAATAGTTGAGGCATCTGGACGCTAGCTTAGGCCAGCGGTCGACGTTAATGTCCACTTGTGGGTCCGTGCGCAGGAGCTCATTTATTAAGTGAATCATGTCGCACAGTGGTGAATGGCGACGAGCTGAGCTCATACATTTATTGCTTATCGCTTATTGTACACGATTGCAGAATGGCATCTTAGCTAGGCTTGTTAAACTGAATCAGATAAGAGATCATGGTATCCCGCCCTAGCTCCCCTGGGTGCTTAGCCAAGTTGCCAATCGCTAACGCTTGACATTGTATCGTAGTTTTCCCTCTCTATCACTCTTTCACATTAGTACGACAAAGACAGTCAGCTGCCTTTCGTTTACGATTGACGATTAAGCGCCAGATTGGCAACTTAGCTAATAATCATCCTGTCATGTGCAATGTGGTTAAGTGTGAGTACTCACTCTCGGCACGTTTCTCCTCGGCGGCGGCGCACGCGCAGAGCGCGGCGGCGGCGCACCACACCCACCACGACATGACGGACTCGGCACCTGCCAGTGTCAACAACGCTTTACTAAGGTCTCTCATAGGAAGAGTTTAGGCCCGAAGTAGGACCCTGAGGAACTCCCAACTAAAACTTACATTAAGTGAATGATGAAAGGATGATTTAAACTAATTGATTACAAAAATGTCAAACAATACAAAATATTGCAATTTATATAATATTATTATATAAATAGAGCCTACGAATTGTAGGCTCTATTTATATAATATATGATATATATATCATATTCATATTGTACGAGTAGATATTCCCGTTAAGAAAAATAAGGTCATATTTTTGAGATGTTTGTGGAGAAGCAGTTTATTCCACTAGTGCAGCTAAACAAGCGTTTACAATTTTACGTTAGCCCTAGGCAGTGACGTTTTACTTTAAATATGGCAGCTAAACCAGAATTATACTTGGTCGTTCGCCGCATGGTCGGTTGCCTGGCAACCTCGCACTTTGGTTCGGCCACCGCATTAGACAAACGACCAAGTGTATAAATGCCGCTTAAGAAATCTTCACCAGCGTTTAAAAAATCTTTCCTGGGGTAAAATGTTTATTAAATCTTAGGTACTAATTTACTGTACGAAAACAAGAGCTTTACGGTACTACTTGCTTTTTTGGTTAGTTTGCAAATACAATGTACATAAATTAAGAGCTTCGAGTGTAGCCGACGCTACTGGTGACCGCAGAGCTGGCGCTTCCTCGCGTAGCTAATCAGCATTGCGATACAGCGGGGAAATGCTAATCGGGAAATGTAATAGTTTCGTTTATGTTGTTGAACAAAGAAAAGCAATACAAAAGTTAAGAGCTTTAATGAAAACGAAACTTAATATTACATTTTTGTGATTTTTGTGAAAACGGACCCGTATGTTGCCCAATATTTTTGAAAACTTCCTATTTAATCACACTTAGTAGCAGTTTCTTAAAAATCATTAAACTTAGGTCCTTAGCGATCACCTTAACAGCAAACCATTTATCGATTTTAAGAAGTCACGTACTATGTTACATTAAGTATACTCATGTGTTACATTTAGTATATTCTTACTTCCCGATTTCTCTCTCCATTCCAGATCCCAAAAATATACCCCAATCTTATGAAGCCATAAGACAAGCCATCGCCTATTTAATCCGCCGTCTCTCTCCCCAGAGGAGACAGGGACATATTAATTGGTACATGTAAAGTCTCGCGAAACCTTAATGCTTTGGTTCGACGCCTCGGGGCGTATTTGCGGGCGAGAAATATGATAACAATTTGATTTGTGTCTTTTTAGACTTACTGTTTTGCCGTAGAACAGAAATACTCCCTTATTCTTTAACGTCTTTACGTCGTACTTGTTTATTGGATTAATAAATACATTATAACAGTAAAAAAAACTAAATCTAAAATCTAGATAATCCTAAAAATTACAGAAAAACGTCCCCTACCTACTTAGGGGGAAATAAGTTAACAAGCCGCTAAGTAGGTATTGTTTGTCCCTTTCGGTCTTACCAATATGTCTATAAGAGCGAAAGAAACAAATAATACTCAGTGCCTTGCTAAGTTAAGATACTTTTATGAATAAGGCGGACACGTACTAGATGAATACAGGATGAAATTTAAATCGTGAATCGTAATATGCTTTTCTAACTCTATGAATAACTAACTAACAATTGGATGCCCCACAAGTTACTTAGAAATAGTCATTTTTTTTTTTAATTTTTGGTGGCATTTTTTAATTTTTAAGGTGATTGTAAGAAATTATAACGATTATTTAAGCTATTTAAAACGTCAAATGTAATGAATATTATACAATTTTTAACAAAATGACAAAATTGGCGTTATTAATTACTTCAATTTCAAGAGGTAACTTAAATTATTCAATTAATTTCGATTTTGATATTCTAAAGCCAAAAAATACAAAAACACAAGCCCCAAAATAAATAAAAAAATAATATGTCCATTTTTAAGTATCTTGTGGGGCATTTCAATTGTTAGTTGTATATAGAGCTAGAAAAACATATTACCATTCACGATTTAAATTTCACCCTGTAGGTGTAATGAATGCTAACATTTTAAGGTTATCTCTTCGCAACCTAATTTATGTATTTGCGTAGGAACTAATACTTCAGAGCGACCGACTTTCGGTTTTTTACTACGTTTTGTAGAAAGTTCGATGGCAACATCAAAATATATGTAATTGATTGGTTCATTTCTTGTCCCTACGCGCGACATGTTCCGAGAGTTTTCGGAGTAGTCGGTCAAATAAACTTAAAAAAAAATTTCTAAATTTTTAATTTAAAAATAAAGTGAAATTTCGTCTGTTTTGTTGTTCTTATCAATAAACAAAGACAGAAAATACCACGAAAACTCAATTTGTGTAGTTATTCAAATTATTTTTTACTACTTTAAAATTTTAAGCTTTTTTAAGTTTATTTGACCGACTACTCCGAAAAATCCTCATCATTAAGTATCACTTTTTTTTTACTTTTACGAAGGTTTAAGGTCTAGGGCAGTCTTTACATTACCAAAAATCCTTGGGATATGTTTTATTTTTTTATTTACGTACATTAATGCTATTTTGATGCATTTTTAACGTAAAATTTTGATTTGGATTTTGATTGTTGGTATTTTTTATCCTACTTGTATCAAAGTGAGGACGCTAATTTTTTTGTCAGTAAATGCTTTATTTGTAGTAATACTTTTACAAAAAGAAAATATTTAAAAAACCCAACAGTTTTTTTTTATCAATAAATTTCTTAATTCCAGAATTTGTCAAAAAAAAATTTTCAAAAATTCATAACTCGAAAACTACAAAAAATCGGCTAACATACATGGGGTATATTCTGATAGCCCATGACGTAGGGAACCTAAAAAAAATTTTTGACGTCAAGGTTTGGACCACCCTGTATATGGGGCATTTGGGACATTGGAGATATTAAAAAATCGAATGATTATCATATTGCTTGTATCTGAATTCTGAAGTAGAAGCTTGACGATATTAACACATTAACATATTTATCGTATCAAAAGTAAAAGCTTCAATACAAACATTAGGAAAGAACGGGCTCCGTAAGTTATCGGCGGTTGTCAAGTCTGTGGGGGGTCGACAGGTAATACTTATTCTATTCTAATCATCATCAGCCAATATTAGTCCACTACTGGAGGTGCTGGACATATGCCTCACACTTCACAGTCTCGCCCAGATACGTACCTGACTCTTCGTTTGTATACGAATTTTGCGATCACTAGAAAGTAGGAATTTAATATAAGTTATTCGTTCGTTTGATATAAGTTGATATAAGTTCTGCTTTGCCTAAAGTTTGACTGGTAGAGAATGCCTTAACCCCTGGAGTGCCTAGTGACAGATCTGTCACAAGCCATTTGGACTATAATATAAAATAATTAAAGTAATTAATGAACAAGCAAATTTATGATAGCGGCATTCCAGGGGTTAAGGCATGTCAGCCTTTTGTACGTCAAGTTTTATTTTGTGCAATAAAGGTTAGTAAAATTCGTAGACAATTGTTAACTCAACCCAAGAGAAAAAATATCAATCCTTTTTTTCGAGCGTGATTTTCAGATTCTTCAAACAAGACATTTGCCATTGTCACCAGTAGTTCAAAGTTAAAAGTAAGCGCCCGGAAACGGCAATAATCCCGTCGTCCGGCGTCCGGGATCCGGCGTCCGGCGTCCGGCGTCTGACGGCCGGAAGCGATCATTACCGGACGAGGCGCGAAGACATTACCTTTATTTTTTAGTCTGTGGGAGGCGTATTCCAGCTTTGGAAAACTGTTTTTGATTTGATACCATTGCATATATATTGTAAAGGAGTTTTGAAATGTTACCTACGCAAATTGGATCTCACGGTAAGCTGAATTAATAATACCTGTGTTGTATAATTGCTCAAATATATAAAAACCGGCCAAGAGCATGACGGCTCATAGCTATTCAAAAATGGCTAGGCCGATTATTTTCGCAATACCAGTTTTATTTTAAAGTATTCTATAATTCGTGTTTTTGTTCATATTTTTTGGACACACGGATTAATTCATCATTTTATTCTCTACCAACTACCACTATGAGTTTTGCTACGAACAAATAGATAGACGGACATGGCGAAACTATAAGGGTTCCTAATGAACTACGGAAACCTTAAAAGCATCCATGACAAAGGAACAAATATTACTGCCAAACAAACTATACCTATATAAGCTGCGATTCGAACCCGAGAGGTCCAGCTTCGTAGCTACCGACGGTCACTTCCATGTCTTTATGACATACTCCTGTGCTTAAAATTTAATCTGATGTTTTTGACTTTAGAATAACCCTGAGGGATAAAAGGCAATACTTGGCGTCAAGTGGAAAGAAATGTTGATTCTGATGCGCGGCCCTTTCCGGTCGTGGCCGTTGTGTTATAAAAAAGGAGAATAAAGCACCTTCACACTCGTAAGGCTGCCTCGTAAAACAGTCAAAGGCAAAATAAGATGTAAAAATGATCAAAAATATCTCCCTGTGCACTTTAATTCTGTGTAATAAGAATGTCATAACATTTTTATTAGAAGATTTTTACATAAATACCTAGGCAATGAAACTGAAATCGAAGTATTTAGATTCGCATTAATTTTAATGCTCAAAAGATCATACAACCCGTTTCTATGTTAAAGGGCAGACTAAATAAAACTGAACCTATAGTGAGACAGACGAATTAAGAAAATACAAACAGTCATATCATTTGGAGTCAGTGGAACGCCTAATTATATTTTTTTCATATGTAAAATAATCCGGTACAACTTAAACTTCAAACTTAACTAGCGAGTTGCTGATAAACTAGTAGTTTGCAACAAAATTGTGACGATCAGAATAAATGAGAGACTTTTCGGTTGCAAAGGGTTATGAATAAAAAAAATGCAATCATTATAAAAATATGAAAATTCCAAGTATACGTTACTAAAATTTTAGTACACGTTAGTAGTTTTACAAAACCACTTTCACGACACCAACTCCCCTTGTCAAAAACATTTCAGTGAAATAAATAAGAGCCTTAAAGTTTTTTATGACTAAATTCATACATCCAAAATTATTTCATTTATTTTTTTAAATTATTATTGTTTTCATTTGAATTATTAATTATTCGTTATTGAATTATATAGTATTTCACCTGAATCGTGATTTATTTTTATTTGTTTTAATTATATTTGACATGAATTTATTTATTTAATGATCTATAGTTTAATCATACGAGTAAAATATTCTGATGAATCCTATACATACTTAGTGAATAATATAGGTATTGTGTGCCCTAGCAGGGTGTCATGACATTACCTATTTTAGTTATTAAGACCTTACCATGTAAAATTGTTCATGACTATGCAATAAATAAATTGAAATTGAAATAATTCTGTAACTAGTGACCTGCGAACCACCACACATGCTACGAACCCTTGAGAGGTCCGTGGTCACTTTAAGAAACTGCGTCAAGCGGACTACCCCAGCTTAGTAATGTCCTATTTTTAAAGTTCGTAAGTCGTAACAGGCCTACTACCGCGAAAATCTAAATTCGTAAATTACGAGGATTTTTCTCAGTCACTCCAAAGAAAGTGTCATAAGATTGAGAGAGACAAATCCTCAAAATTTGCAGATTTAGAAATCTCTCCCGTCTGCCGGACCCTGCACCCCGGTCGCCGGACCCCGGACCCCGGTTGCCGGACGCCGGCCGCACGTGCAATAACAGCCCGCGGCCGCTGCAGCCTCATTGCTCTCGCCTCATCTCACGCAATCACTGATAATAACGGAACCTTCTAATTGTGGAAGTCTATTGGTGTTGTTATTGCTGTGATATACGATGACCTTTCGTTCGTTTGCAATTCAGAGTTCGCGGTTTAAGTAAATCTCTCGACTCTGAACCATAAAAAATGTTTTAAAAACGGTCCTGAGAATTTGTTTCAAATGTTACCCTCTTTACGATACATCACACATACTTAGGAATTTCTAAATTGACCGGTACAATAGTACATTACGACGCAAGTGGCTTTTTGCACGTGTCTTCTACGACATTTTTTAGTACAGATGATCCAAAGTTTTGGACCTGACATAAAATGAGCCACTTCTAGCACTAGCTCGTAAAAAAGGCACCATCTGTACTAAAATAGTACATTACGACACAAGTGCGAAAAACATGAAATCCGAAACGAGTGGCGATGTTTTTTTAAATCGACACGAGCTACGAATTTCCTTTTTGCACGTGTCTCGTACGACGTTTTTTAGTACAGGTGGCCCTCCGAAGTTTTGGACCTGACGTAAAATGATGAACTAGAGCCTAAAAAAGGCACCATCTGTACTAAAAAAATATTTACCTGTTCAAAAACAGTTGTCTTTGGTCTATCGCTATTTACATAGATTGGCTGCGAATTTTCATTGCATGTTTCGTAGATATATTTTATGCGCGGTGTTATGAAAAGTCCTGCCCACCGCGGCACAATGGCATAATCGTTTTTGGAGGCGTTTGATGTCCACGTTAATGTAATATAATCGCAGCCGGAGATGAGTTTTTTAAATCTTAAACATACAAAATATCACATGATGTTTAGATATTGTTTTTCAGCGTAGAAAACCGAAACTTGATTGCAACAAAGCAAGGTTGGCGAGTTAGATGTTAGTCGCTTTCGCTAAAACTATTACACCACTACGAAGGATTGATTTTGGTCATGATTTGGTATCAACATTTTGTCTAAATATACTTAAACCTATGTTATTGTGAAGCTTAGCAATCGCCTCGTGATTGACTAAGCGTTTAAATTAAACGTAAATAAATGATTATGATGCACCCGTCAGGTTTTTTCAGGGTCTTGAACGGAGGTCTTAGTTCGGAGTTCGATATTATTTTCAAGAATAAAGCAACAGTGGAAACTTATATATATGCTGTTTGTTTCCCAAATCAATAAAATAAAAAAATAAAAATGGTATCTACAGATTTTAAATTATTTTATGAATAGTAGTAAAGTATTTTTTGTATAGTATAATAGTAATCTGAGATAGGTATTTCGCTCTTCTGTCAGCAACTGTTGTGTGAACTGTGAACACTAATGTCACACAAAACGCTCGTGAGCAACTCACGTGAATTATGACAAAAAGATATACATATTGTAAAGGGCAAAATAAAACCAAATAGCTGATTAAAATATTAGTACTTATACCTTTCCTTACTCGTCCTGGGACTTCCTATATGACGATACAAATTATAATAAATAACGATTCTATTCTTCCAAATGAAGTATCGACAATTCAATCAATGTATTTCAATAAAACTGATAAATAATTGAGTTTTACGATCAATAAAAAGGAGTGGTCTTCGGTTGTAACGCTTTCTTGGAGCATTAATGGCTGCAATTTGATAGCCCGCACCTCGTGCTCGCGAGGAGGTGGATTTGTTTAACTATGAAAATACTTTCACGAAAATGCACAAGTACAATTTCTTAGCTGTAAAATTTGCTATTTTTTATTAATATTATGTAATTTAACGAACTACGTTTAAGGCGGCCGCTGCGGCTGAAAATGCCGAATTTTTAAAACGTAATAAATATAAGGGCCTCGGCCCCAGCATCCTCGGTACAATGCCACAAGGGCCAATCTTAGATATAAGTTAGGTTAAGTCGATTAGTTAGATATAAATAATCTATGGACATAAATTGTAGTTTTGAAAATAAATATATAATACACGTAATTTTACTTGTGATATTGAATCTTTAAAAAGGAGAGACTTTGATCCTTATACTACACGTGCAATGGATTGTAGTCTGATGAAGTTTTAAAATAATACACAGGGATCTAAGGGATGATTATGATAAATGATGAACCCCTGAGGTTTAGCTTAAGGCCTTTGTACGGAGTTGTTCGAAAAATAAGTTTAAATGATTTTTCATCACACTTGCTGTCTAAGCGCGCCATTGCTTGCGCGCGTAGCGGGAGTAATAGAAAAGTGAAATTCCCTAGGGAGTAATAGAAATGTCAGTACGTCATTTAATAATATTATGTCTTAAAACTTATTTTTTGGTTGGCAAGTGTGATGAAAAACATTGTATGCATCACGGTCGGTAAGCGGAATACTAACTCGAGTCATAAAAGCCCTCCGCCTAACGGCGTCGGGCTTCTAACACTCTCGTTAGTAATTCCGTACTTACCTCCCTTGATGCACAATGTACTTTTAAAGTGTCGGTAATCTGAATGTGAATTTCTTGAAATTCCTGGCATACTTAGGCTATGGTAATTATTAACTGTAAATAATTAGAAATATAGTCGTGCAACTTTGATTCGAATCGAGTCGATTTATATTTGAAGAGATAAGAAACGCGTAAATGCTGACTATTTGAAAGCACGTTCGTTAAGTTTCGGTTGTTCCACATATTTTATTAGTATAGTAAAATAGTTAGTAGTAATATTAAAAACATTTTTTCTAAATAATTTTGACAAGATCATTTAGCGTATTTTGGAGTTTTTTGGAAATTATCAAACAACAATGTAAGCATAATTGAAATGACATTGCATGTTAAATTATTTTTGGAGAAACATGTCAACATTTTTCAAACATGTATTTTGATTATTTGTTATGGATTTGTCTTTGAGGCGCAATAAAGAGTTATTTTATTATTTTATAAAATATATTTATCGGAGCCGTCCTAAATATACCACCGTCTTCGATTACATAATTAAAGAGCACGAGGTTGGTCACAAATAATCATTTACTTATAATACCTATTTATTCCTGTTTTCCGGCACAAAATTGATGGAGTTTGAAAAGATATGAAATAATCATAAAATAGGGTGTAAAAATACTCAGACCACTAAAAGCGGAGTGAAATTTTCCGCTGTAAGTTTATTTTAATAAATATTGATGTGAGTACATTTCTTGTTAACAGACATCCATCACACTAGCAACTAACTTCATCATCAGCCTATGATAGTCCACTGCTGGACGTAGGCCTTTCCTATTAACTATGCGTATGTAAATGCCCATAATCGCCACGCTGGGCAAGCGGGTTGACGATCACAGTAATGTGTCCACTATGATGACGCTGCTGCCTATCGTCATTCTTTTATCAAATAATGATCAGTGACACTTCAATCCCTTAGTCGACTTTTACGACACCCGCAGGAGGAGTTGGGGTGGTGACAAATGTATTCTTACTGCCGTCACCACACGGCCTAACTTACTTCAACTAACTTATTTCGTTTTATTTTTAATTTAAAACATAATAAAAATTGTAACTAGTCCCTCATATTTGTGTGAATAAATGTATTCATAATAACTTATTAATTATACCTTCGTTAAAATAAAACAAATATTATAATAATTATTGTTAGTGTAATAGTACGAGTAATGTAGAAAACCGTGGTCAGTCAGTAAAGACATCAACGCGCGAAGCACACTCCCACAAATAACGATTCATCGCCAAATTAACGCAAATGAAGTTAGAAAATCTAAATATTATTATATAAACGCACTATTCTAAATCTAAGAAATGTTTTTTTTTTGTTTGATCTTGTTATGACTGTAGGTATGTTACAGTATATTATTTTTAAAGTTTAGCATAATATAAGAGTACTCGATACAATTTCTTTAAATTAACATTTGATTGCTTTAATATTTACGTACGTTGAGTTTAAGTTGTTAAAACTTTAGTTGATTATTTTATTAGTTACGGTTCTTGTTAATATTAGGTAGGTATCTAATATTAATGTTTATACTTTTAAAATGTATCTCCCTTTAACGAAGTACCTACTCATATTGTTAGGTCTAGTACTCACCTGTGAGGTATGCGGCGGTCGGCACTCGCGACTGTGCGTCGTAGGGCGCCGCCCGCCGTATATATGCCGCCGCCGCCCCCGCCCGCCCACCGCCGCCGCGAGACCAGGCGACGAGGGCTGCAACAGGCCACTGCTGGACATAGGCCTCACCTTTGCGTGATACCTTTGATAATTAATACAATAAAAAAAATATGCCCCAACTCCTACATGTTAAGGAATGTCATCCTTAAGACTATGACCACCTAAACGCAAATACTCGAATAGCTCCAAAAATACATGAAATATGTGATATCTTGAATAGGTTTCGAAAATAAAAGAAAAATGTCATGTGTGCCTACAATATTTAAAGAGCTCCCTCGATTTCTTCAAGATTCCATCATCAGACCTGCACTTAACGACAATGAGACAAACTAGAAGGTATATCCTTTTAACTAAAAAAGATTTTTCCAAATCGGTTAACGCATCTTCGAGTAATCGGGGAACATACTTAAAAAAAAAGATTTCGTCGAATTGTAAACCTCCTCCTTTTTTAAGTCGGTTAATAAATGAATAAGAATATGTGGACGCATTAGAAGGTGTATCCCATAATCAGTACCTACGTCTCTCTGTCAATGTTACCTTGACAGTTTTGCCAACCACCTAAGATTGGTTGGAGAGGTGGCATAGAATGGAACACAGACTTTAATTAGAACGTGCCGATCCCATGTAGGAGCAGGCCACAGGCCAGACCATCGGAGACTATTTTCTATCGGCTAGTCTCGTTTGTAGATGTCACACATTTAGTTTACGTAGCCTAGTTGGTAGTGCCTGCCTTACGGATCTGGAAGTTCCGGGTTCAAATCCCGGCAAGGACATTATTTATGCATTTATTAATCACAAATATTTGTTAATGGGTCATAGCTGTCTATGTACTCGTATTTAGGAATCAATATGTATCTATATATATATAGTGTATATCGTCGCCTGGTACCCACATCACAAGCCTTAATTGAGCTTACCGTGGGAGTAGGTCGGTTTTTGTAATATGTCCCGAGATATTTTATTTTATTTGTTTATTTATTTCTTTACTATCCAACGCTTTTCTATGCATTCTCCATAGTAAGGGCGGAACCAACTATTGCCTTCAAGAGTTCAAGTTGTTTAAAGGAAATGTTTTTTTTAATATCGGAATAAAATAAGGAAACCATTTGCTAAAAAAGTTCTTTAATTCGACGATTTCATAAAAAAAGGGTTAGAGAATATTGTAGCCTCCAGCGGAGGTAAGCCCCGCCGACTATATCCAAACACAAGACAACGACACGTCCAATACTTAACAATAAATCCCTTGTTGCCAAATGATAGCACAGAACGATCGGCTCCTGAGGGGTGAGATAAGAAGGCCGCGGGCGACCATTCATCATTCGAAGCGCCTAAAATAATGTATACAAGATCTCGTCAGCCTCCGTAGCCTAGTTGGTAGTTGGTAGTGACCCTTCCTACGAAGCTAGAGGTTCCGGGTTCAAATCCCGGCGAGGGGATTATTTGTGTATTTATTTATCACACATATTTGTTCCTCGGTCGTGGCTGTCTATGTATTTAAGTATCTATTATACATATCGTCGCCTGGTACCCACATCACAAGCCTTAATTGAGCTTACCGTGGCAATAGGTCGATTTGTGTAAGATGTCCCAAGATATTTATTTATTTACATTTAAGTAGATAGTGTATCAGCCGAGCGATGAGTGTGATGACTAAGAAGATACATTTGGAACACAAAGTCTTCTCCTGTTACCTATGCGTACGGACGCACTAAGTAGTACCTCCTAATTCGTCCGTACCTAATGCCCATAATCGCCACGCTAGGGAAAGCGGGTTGGCGATCGCAGTCGTGTGTCCACTATGATGACGCTGCTGTTCGTCATCAGGCTTCGATAAATAAATAGGCAATGACAATTTAATCCCTTAGTTGAGTCTTACGACACCCACGGGAAGAGTTGGGAACCCGTGTGGTGACGGCAGGAAGAATTAGAATGATAAACTTTTAAATTTAATTACGATAATAAGTTTACTTAACCAATTATTGTTACTGGTTGAAATATAAATATACGGCTAAAGTTAAATGTCGTAGGCGATATAGACCGGTAATATATGGGTATTAAGAAAGGTGTTAGCCTCCGTAGCGTAGTTGGTAGTGACCCTGCCTACGAAGCTGGAGGTTCCGGGTTCGAATCCCGGCGAGGGCATTCTTTGTGTATTTATTTATCACAAATGTTTGTTCCTTGGTCATGGCTGTCTATGTATTTAAGTATCTATATGTATATATCTATTATATATATCGTCGCCTGGTACCCACATCACAAGCCTTAATTGAGCTTACCGTGGGACTAGGTCGATTTGTGTAAGATGTCCCAAGGTATTTATTTATTTATTTAATAAACTTTTCAATTTATTTATGTTGATAAGTTTACTTAACCAATTATTGTTACTGGTCGAAATATAAATAAACGGCTAAAGTTAAATGTCGTAGGCGATATAGACCGGTAATATATGGGTATTAAGGTAGGTGTCAGCCTCCGTAGCCTAGTTGGTAGTGACTCTGCCTACGAAGCTGGAGGTTCCGGGTACGAATCCCGGCGAGGGCATTCTTTGTGTATTTATTTATTACAAATATATGCTCCTTGGTCATGGCTGTCTATGTATTTTAAGTATGTATATATATCTATCTATTATATATATCGTCACCTGGTACCCACATCACAAGCCTTAATTGAGCTTACCGTGGGACTAGGTGGATTTGTATAAAGATGTCCAAAAAAACAAAAAAAAATATTTTAATCACGTTACAAATGTATGTAATGTACAATCAAAATCGAAGATTATCACGATCATGATATACGTAGGTAAAGGAAGTAGTAATACTAATTACTACCTTGTAATACTCGTGCAGTAGTATTGGCGCGCCACGGAGTGGCACGGTGTAGGCAGCCGGTTGATAAGGGCTGATAACGTCGACTGTACGTAATCTACACGCTTCCCACGCTGGCTGTGCAAGCATCATCATCAGCCTATGATAGTCCACTGCTGGACGAGGGCCTCTCCTATTAACGATGCGTATAAACGCATTAGGAAGTAAATGCCCATAATCGCCACGCTGGCAAGCGGATTGACGATCGCAGTAATGTGTGCACTATGATGACGCTGCTGCCCATCATCAATATTTATCAAAGTGGTCACTGACGCTTCAAACCCTTAGTCGACTTTCACGACACCCGCAGGAGGAGTTGGGGTGGTGACAAATGCATTCTTACTGCCGTCACCACACGGCACCTTATACGAGTGCAAACCTACACTATAAACTGCTTTTCGCCGCGAGCAGAAGGGTGGCTCACACATTCAATGCCAAGAGCGCCACTGGGGAGTTATCGATGGCTTTGTTCCCATGCCGCCGACTCTGTAGGGGAGTTTATCACTATACTATTTGCAGTGCCAGGACAAAAACCAAGGCTATTCCTGCATCCCAGCCGGCGTTAATTGTATAGTGAATAACTCCTCTGGGGAGTCGTGTGGCGTGTGAATAAAGTTATCGAGGACTCCTTAGTAGCGTTCTTGGAATTGAAGTAGCGTACATTGTACAACAGGTTGGCGTGCAGTGATAACTTAGGTTTTTGATCTGGCAGTGAAAGTGCTCTTTGATCGCTGATGGCGATCGCAGTTGTATAGGTACTGCATAGGTACTAACACTTAGCCAGCGATGAACTTGTAACGGAGATATTAATGTTTGATTACGCTCAGCTAGCAGTGGAAAGCGGCCATACGTTTGTGGGTCATTTGCAGAAAAAGTGTATTTTTTTTGCGATCATGGACTGTAATACACCATTTTACTCGGCATCGTGCGTACTATTCAGTTATGAAACAAAAAAAATTGTCCCTAATGTCACGAAAATAAGTATGTAAATCTACCTTACTCAGTTTAGTTACTCCCATACTAAATGTATGAAACGAAATGTAACGAAACTGATAAAAAAAATCTCGAATTTGTTACAGAATTTTTCATACCTTTAGTATGGAAGTAACTAAACTGAGAAATCTCAATTTGGGTTCTCATAAAGTTTGAAGTTCGATTTTTGAAGCGAATAACGTTGTTGCTCCGAATTTTTTTTAGTCATATTGTCATAAGTCATAAAAAGTAATATTATAAATCGGTGGTCAGTTTTATGTAGGTCATAATTATTGTTAGTCATAAAAGTCGATGCCCATAACTTTTAAAATCCATACAGCATCATTTCCAGAATGTTAAAAGCAATAACCTTCCTTATTATAACTGTTACAACGTCTAACTATATTCGCAAGATGTAATTATTTGTTGTCGCGTGATTATGTCAATGTAATGATGTTGCTAGGAATATAAATATTAATAAATAAATACGTCTAACTATATTCGCAAGATGTAATTATTTGTTGTCGCGTGATTATGTCAATGTAATGATGTTGCTAGGAATATAAATATTAATAAATAAATGCATTAAATGTTTATTTTTTTACACCACCTAATAAATTTAGTAAGTAAACTTGGTAATAAGCTTAGTTAGTAAGTAAATAGTAAGAGTATTATTTTAAAAGTCGGTCCTGGCGCTTCGCCGGCCGCTGCCGCGGCACGCTCGCTTCGCTCGCTCGGCGCGCGCGCTGTAACGTCACGGTCGATCGAATGTAGGTATAAGTGTATCTTACTTCTGTCCGTCGACTTAATTTACGTTTTTAATTATTTGATGATTTCCTTCAATTCCCACATTCTAACAGTTATTTCGAATGAAACGAGTAATGAGTTCTCTAATCTCGTCTCGATAAATTTTGAAAAAATAAACTTAATTTCTCAAAAACCTACGCTATTTCGAATTAATTAGTAATCAGGGCGGTGGCGGTGGTCTCACCTCACCGCCTCTACCTACAGCGCTACGGCCCACGCGCGGCGCTGGACAAATTAAAACTTCTTACTTATTAGCGCTCTCTGAAACTGTGACAAGTATCTACTCTATATATATGCCATTATTAACTTTTTTTTTTAATAATGAACTGACAACCAACGATGATATCCGCAGTGTGGGTGGCTGTGCGTGGCTATGATTGGTCGAGGAAAGCTCGAGATCGAGCTGAGTAGATCGACACGGCCTGATGATGATGATGATTCACGCCCAGCGACGAATGTGACGTAAACAATTCGTTAAACTGAATTTGAATATGAAATAAAGTATCAACATAGGTGATTCCTCTTTTGTGCTATTGTATTTAAGAATAATAATAGTTATTTATTATACAAGGGGGCAAAGTTGTTGTTTAACAATTTGAGCGCGGGGAACTCCCGAGGGGAGTTCTCTGTGGGAGGTCCATTTTCGCTACAAAGCGGTAAAATCACGGGATAGGCTACGAGCGAAGCGCGTAGCACTCGTCCGCAATGAAAGTGTTAACTGTCGTGCCCATATTGAGGTCTCAAGGCACGAGAGTTGAACAAACTTTGCCGCCAAGTGTAAAACAACTTTTTTCCCTCACGTGAGGAAATATGATTAAAATCTCATCCAAATGTAAATTAACTTAAAAAACCGGCCTGGAGCATTTCGAGCCATGCTCAGTGTAGGGTTCCGTGGTTATTCAAAAACGGCTTTGTCGATTATGTTCGAAATAGTTTAATTTTGAAGTATTTTATATGCCCACTCAATCAAAAGTCAAAAGTAAAGTTATAGAGGGGGACATACATTTGTTTTCCTTCTGGAGTGATTATCTCCGAAAATATTGACTTTAGAAAAAAACTTTCTGTCAAACCCTTATTATTTTTAAGAGACCTATTCAATGATACCTCACACTATAGGATTACAGCGAATAAAAAAATCATCCCCACTTCACCAATTGGGGAGGTACTCGAAAAAAATTTTTTTTTTAGTTTTTATTGCACCACTTTGTTGGCATGATTAATATGTATACCTGTACCAAATTGCAGATTTCTAGTACTAACGGCCACTGAGCTATGCTGCGGACAGACGGACAGACAGACATGGCGAAACTATAAGGATTCCGTTTTTGGCAGTAGTAAATAATAAATAAATAAATATCTTGGGACATCTTACACAAATCGACCTAGTCCCACGGTAAGCTCAATTAAGGCTTGTGATGTGGGTACCAGGTGATGATAGATAGATACATATATGTAGATTTCATTATTTTTTTTCATATTTCGATGTCGGTTCCATACTGAAAGTTCATCGTAATGGTTGGTAGACTCGGTCGGTAGCGGGAAGGAACGTCGTGCCTTTCCACCCTGTATATAATAGATAGATACATATACATAGATAGTATCTATTAGATACTTAAATACATAGACAGCCATGACCAAGAAACAAATATTTGTGATAAATAAATACACAAATAATGCCCTCGCCGGGATTCGAACCCGGAACCGCATCGTAGGCAGGGTCACTAGTGTCACTACCAACTAGGCTACGGAGGCTGACAAGTAGTGGACCATAGGAATTAAGGCAAGGTCAAATTACTTTGCTTCACATGTGAATAAGATGCGTTTTTACCAGCTCTTATTAAAGAATAAAAGAGTGCTTTACGAACTAGTGAGGGGAAAACATACATGACAAACCGATGCACTTGCTTTTTGGTCAACTGTAATACTTAGGTGCCTGTACCTATACAATAATATTTTTATTTGAAAATTCAAAACATATAGGTAATGAACTTTATGAGTTATATAATTATTGATTTAAACTTTCACGATTATCACTCATATTTTAAAGACAAACGGGTGTTAATCGCGTAAACTTACGTTCAATTGTATCCTGACGTTTCGAGGATGACGTTACACCCGTGGTCGCAGGCAGACTGGCGAGAGAAGGTATCAAAACCTTCGAGCTGCGCGGGTTTTTCGAACTACCTGCACCGCACTTGATCTTGTCGTGCCCGAAACGTCAGGATATAATTAAACGTAAGTTTACGCGATTAAGTTAAGACCCGTTTATAAGTTATATATTCTTAACAAGTTACAGTGAAATCAAAGTGCACAATTTGTGCCTATAAGCTTAAATTCGATAATGTTTGTTACTTTTATGCCATTAGGCGGAAAATAATTGCCTCGTTGCTTAGGAGGGTACGTGGCAGCTGCAACAGTATGCTGAGGGTGTGTGCGTATCGGTTAGATTGCCCGCTAACCGGGTACTGGGTTGGGGTGGTCATTGGGAGGAGCAAGTGATAATCTACATTCCTTGATCCTTCCTTGCTCGTTCGAATGGTAGCTTTCACCGGTTCCTCGTTATATTGTTGTATTTGTGTGTGTTATTATATATTATGTATAAAGTATGTAGTACGTAGGTAAGCTAGTAACTAACGTAGTCATGTAAGTCCTATGTGTACTTTTACTAACAATTGTATGGACACTAGTCTGAAATAGACCATTTTTATTTATATTTTTTTTATTTATTTTATTTATAATTACCTTAATTTATTTAAAACATTCAGCCTAAATGTGCCTAAATGTATAGTAGCGCCACTTAGGCCCGCTGTTACTAAGCCTGTTGTGTGTCAACTTGTCGCTAGAGGGCGCGGAACACGTTTCTGTGATGCCTTATTTTAATTACACGCTTATTTAGACACATGGGTGTATTGCAAATAAACTGTAAATAATTACTTAAAGACCTTTAATGAAAACAAAATAACGTCATAAGTCATATGTTTATGTTACGAAGTAAAATTTTGTGTAACAACTTTAGGCACAGTAAAAGGGCGATAAATCCAAATTTTACATGATATTTTATTGTTATTATTTTAAACTTTATTGCACATAATAATATACAATTGGCGAACTTAATGCCTTAAGGCATTCTCTACCAGTCAACCATAGGGCCAAATGGAGAAAAACAAAGTGGGTGCACTGAAAGTAATGAAATGAAAATACAATTTGGATATTAATACTAGAATAAATAAATACAATAATTAGATGGTGATGCAAATACGGGTATACATAAATAAATAAATATGCAACATATAAATACAATATATACATACATATACACACAATATATTGCACGTGCGTTTAGGGTTACCAAAGAATTCTGCTGCCTGTTCTAAAATATGTTTATAAAGCATTCTTTTGAAAGCGTGCTTGCTTGATATTGATATAATTATAGATTTTCTATCTTTGGATTTTGCCCCCGTCTGCTACTGCCGGAGGTTGTTGGTCAGATTATACTATATATTTTGTATGACTAACTTTCGTAAAACGTATGAAGTGATCGTGATTTTTGTTTTCATTGGGGCCTTAACTATATACATTTTTTTTGCAATCGGCCCACACATTGAAGTATAAATTAAAAAAAATACAAATGTACAGACAATAAGGTACGAAATATTTTAAACACCATGTTTAAAACTATGTGATTTTAATGAAATAATTATTAATTTATAAGAATCGTGATCGTTACAGATAAACATATAATATTTCGACCTCTTATATCTATGAAACAATAACATGAAAATATAATATGACAAGATGCACCGTACCCTTTTAGAACTGTTGCTACCATTAGCGCCATCTAGGTCAAGTGTTGAATACTATTCTAGTTATTTATTTGTCGCTAGAGAGCATTGTAGAGGCGAGTTAGGCGACTACGACTACTCCACGATATAGAAAGTACGCATGAAATACAGAGGGCAGTACAACAGCTAAATTTTATGCAATAGCTCCATAATGTTTATTTTCGACGGTTGGTCGTACTAGTAATTAACTGCTCAAACCTTAGGCTTTGAATGTGAACCGGTAATTTGCGGATAATGGCAACCGAATATCGTCGGAAACCCACATTCAAGGATATACGAGAAAATTAGCGAGAAGGAAATCAAATTTGCAAGAATTATTATTATTACTTCATCATTTTACCCGTAATTATATTACAATATTTTTCTGACATTAATTGTGAACCTAACCAGCTTGGCCTGTACAATATTAGCTTATAATTGAACATACCATGAATTATTCACGCCTCACATTCATAACATTGTCGATAAGGGGACAGCGGGGTGAGGAGTCAAGGTTACATGATTCGGGATTAATAATTAGACCTGTAATTCTGTCCATTTGTTTATTTCTGAGAACGTAGCATTGGTTTATTACACTGCAGAAGAAAAAAATTCGAGAATACATTTGAGGGTATTAGTAGACAAATTAGTTCTAAACAGATCTGTCAAGAATCATTGAGCAGAAATAGACTTGTATTAGTGTTATATAAGTACTTAGCACTTATTCATACACCTATAGGTACCCAGTGATTTAAACACTAGTATTATTTTTGGTTATTTCAATTGTCTTCGGTGGTGTAGCTGTCATTAACAATACGACTATTGGGTAGTTGGTCCCAGTAATCAATGTCCCATGCTAATGATAATCCACCTAAGGAATATATCTGGTATATCTCATGGTGAATATATCTGAATAGAATAGAATCTTTATTTGCTTAGAATAAGTAGCTACATCGGTGGCCATGTCCATAGTTGGTAAGCGACAATAAGTATCTTATTCTGCTATTTGTATAATATAATACTAGCATGCAAATACATAACTTAAATATAACTAAAATATCTTCAGACAGGAAATCAGGAACTAAAATATCTTCAATCAGGAAAATATAAATATTTTCATACAGGTAACAAAACAGTGACTAGAGTACAGAGCGGTTCTGGGAATGCAATCATGAACTAACCTTTCAGTATTTCTTTGGATTCTAGTGGAAATGCTTGCAGCTGTTCTAAATAAATACATGTGTCTCTTTACAAACATGCAGATTTCTAGTATATATAGACAGGGAAATGGTAAAATATTTAGCTTTTTGAAGAGCGGTTTGCATGATTTGTAATTAGCCAGCCCGAATATAGCACGCAAACATTTTTTTTGTGCAACAAATGCTGTGCTAGAATAATTACAATTTCCCCACAAAATTAATCCATACCTTAATACTGAGTTTACATATCCATGATACGCGGCTAGAGTAGCTTGTAATCCTGCTGTGCGCCTTAACTTACGTAATACAATAACAAAACTATTAAGTTTGCTGCGCACCTTATCAATATGCGTTTGCCAGTCCAAATGTTTGTCTAACATAACTCCCAAAAAGGTAACACACTGCAATTCTTCTATAGTCTTATTTCTAAAATGTATATCGAGGCTAAGATTTTCACCTCGTTTTGAATTGAATTGTACATAGTAAGTTTTATTAACATTAATCTGTAAATTATGTCGCTCTAACCATGTTATAACAGTTTCTATAATGTCATTTACTTTACATTCATTCGTATATTTACATGTTTTTCAGAGGTAACAATAAAGGATATGTCATCTGCGAATAATACAGTCTTGTATGTTTGTTGTATGTCTGGATATTAGGCAGTTCATTTATGTAGACAATGAATAATAAAGGCCCAAGTATACTGCCTAGAGGAACACCATAAAAATTACATTTCAAGGCTGACAATAAATATATTATGACCGTTTGGGAAACATTGGATTTATAGCCAATATTTGCGCGCTTTTGCTATCATTGTATAACACAATAGTATTACAGTTACCTAAAATCTCAGTAATAAGGTTTTTTAAATGCACGCTTCAGACATAGCTACAAATTCTGACTCGGTGCTTAAAAGCGAAACAGAGAACTGTTTTCTACATTCATAAGATATCACACCATTTGATAATGTGAAACAAAATCCAGGGTATGACCGACGGTCATTGATATCTGCCCCCCAGTCAGCATCAACAAAACATTCAAGATGAGAATTATCCTTTTTATACACAAGACCAAAATTCTTAGTTTTATATAAATATTTCAAAATCCTTTTGGCATGTTTCCAATGACTTTCATCATGACAATTATTGAATTGACTTAAATAACTTACACGATATGAAATATCCGGTCTGGTTAACACTGACAGGTACATTAAACTGCCTAACAATTGTTGATAAGGATATTTCTTATCTCTACAACATTTTCAGACTTTTCACTCTGTAAAGTAACTTACATAGGAGTTTCAGCTAATTTACTATCAGTCATATTAAATTTATGAAGTAATTCAGTTACATACTGCTCTTGATCAACTGTAATCATACCCTTTGTGACCTTGAAACTCATTCCCAAACATTGTTTCAACTGTCCCAAGTTTTTGATCTTCAAATTAGCACTAAGCTCATGCACTAACTGATTAGTTGCTGATTCACTGTTGGAGAAAACAAAAAAGTCATCTACAAACAGAGCTATGATAATTTTAATACCACCTTCAAACTTGGTTAACAAACATGCCTGAAATTTAGATTTGACATATCCTAGACTATGCAAATACTCCACTTCTCTTTGATACCAAGCCCTAGACGACAGCTTAAGGCCATAGATCGCCCTTTTTAATTTTAAAATTTTATTATTATGTTTGTATCTCTCTTTCATCACGGGCCTATAAATCCCGGTCTTTTGATAGGCTTGCGCGGGGATACAGATACAACACGTAGAGGCCCTTTGGAGAAATTTGCTGTGTTTTACACCTTTTTTTTTTTTTTTTGTTAACCCAGGGGAATCCTTTATGGATACCACCCGGCCCGAGAGCAACCGGGTGGTTATGTCCGACTCGCACGGACTAAACCCCTGGGGTGTTCCGCCGCTCGCTCTGTGTGCGGGGTTTCGGGAACGCTGCTGCACACCTCCGACAACCCCGCGAGCGTTGCCCTTGCGGGGCCATCTTGTGGGCTGCTTCAGCAGCCTACTCCGCCGATAGCACCTTGGAACACTTAAGGGCTATCCGTGTGTTTTACACCTTTTTTTTTTTTTGTTAACCCAGGGGAATCCTTTATGGATACCACCCGGCCCGGGAGCAACCGGGTGGTTATGTCCGACTCGCACGGACTAAACCCCTGGGGTGTTCCACCGCTCGCTCTATGTGCGGGGCTTCGGGAACGCTGCTGCACACCTCCGAGGTGTGTTTTACACCTGCTGCAACCCATTCACGGGCACAAAAATAGATATCCGTGAACCGGTCCCAGCAGGCGTATAGAGACTATTGAGAAGGAATGAAAAAGACTAATGGAATATGGTGATGGAGGATGGATGGATCAGAGATGGGACTATAGAAAAGAGGTCCGGACACCTGCCATAACAATGATTTCTCTTTGCTATCGAGGCAGGCGGTGACTGGCCGCCGACTACCGTAAATGCCGTCACAAGAGACAGCCAGAGGCAACACCGGTGTAGGCGGCTCAGGAGTGTAGAGAGGTGTACACCGCTTTCTGCGCAGTGGCTTGACAGCCGCTGCACCAACTCGCGACTTATGCAAATTTACGGGTCTATATCGAATCGCATAAAAGTATTGTTCCGAATAGTATGTCGCATAAGAATTTTACGCCGAAAATTGTTTCGCCGAATTATTGTTTCGCATATTTTTCATGTGCCGAAGTTTTTGCGCCTAAAGTCGTTTGTCCGAAACATTATTCATCCTAATGCTTATTGTGTCAAAGATTCCTTTGCCGAAATTGTTTTATGCATATGTTTGATGATCCTAATATTGTACATTCTAAAATTGCTGCTAAACATAACGCCTACTAAAATGAAATACGATCTGCCAACATGTCGACGGAGCCCCTAGCGGGGCTCCTATTTCCGCTCTAAGGGACAAAAGATACCTAACGAACCTATCCAGGTGAACTACATGATTTTGAAATGTTTTTCTTTTTCATGCGGGGGGCTTCGCCTCCCGAGCCCCCCTTGTGGGGGCTCCGCCCCCCGTCCCCCCTTATTTGGTCTTTCTCTTAGCAGCTGGAGCAGACCTAGTATTTGTATTGTAAAATGTCTAAGATTAATGTTTTAACCTAACTTAACCGTATCGGTCCTGCCCCTCTCGTTTTTCTGCAATCAGGTTATCTACAAATAGCTAATTCCATTTGATAGACGTGACAACTTAATATTGATGTAGTTTAAGTTAGTTTAAAAGACTAGTGCTGTTATTTTAGCCACTCTAATAATAATGCGAAATATTTTTTATGACAATCAATATTAGTAATATTACATTTTAGATAATTTAAAATAGGCATACGAATATTCGGAAAAACATACTTTAGGACTTCTATATGTGTATGCATAAAAATAATTCGGCGAAACGATTATTATGCCATTCAACAATATGCCAAATGTTTCGGCCAAAACATTTTCTGCACAATGAACATTATGCGAAGAGACGGGCACCCCAAATTTACACTTCCACCCCTGGAGCATATAGCTTTGACGACTCCTCTCTGGACGGCCAGTTAAGGCAAGCCAGAGCTGAGAGTCCTACGGGTCCCCTTGGGATTCCACTCCGACCGACGAAGACACGCCGGAGGCGGGGACCCTGACCGACTCTCGGGAGCACTCGGGTCCGTGGGGTCGTTACTCCCCAACAGCTCGCCACAAGCTGCCCTGCGGCCTTATTATTATTATTATTGCTGCAGTCAGGGGCCACAGGTTGAGTCACATATACAGTCTCATTTAAATAACCATTTAAAAAAGCAGTACTTACATCTAAATGACTAATATCTAAATCTAGTTTTACAGCAAGAGCAAATAAAAGTCTTAGCGTAGAATATCTAAGCACCGGTGATAATGTTTCATGGAAGTCGACACCTTCCTTTTGGGTGAAGCCGTTTGCAACTGAACGCGCACGATATCTCACTTTGTTTTCTAAGTCTACTTTCTTTTTGAACACCCACTTACACTGAACCACTATGCTATTCTCGGGAAAGTCCACAATTTCCCACGCCTTGTTCTCCTTAAAGGATTTCAACTCTTCTCTCATACCTTCGTTCCAAAATCAAGATTCAGGGCCGTTCATGGCTTCTTGTAGACTTATTCCTCCATCACCTGTGCTCGGATTCGATTCCACACACATACTTGAGAATCCATACCTCTCTAGTTTCTTCTTTATTCTCTTCGCCGGGGACGGATCTTGAACAGGTGCCTTTTCAACTGCAGCAACACTCATATCGATTATTTGGAAAACTGGGAAGCTCAAAAAAGTCCGCCTCATCAGATTCTACAGAGGTATCTGGCTCTCCATGATCTGAGGTCTCTGCACCTTTCTCCGGCAAATCTTGCAGCTCCTCTTTTACAGGATCTACTGTATCTTCTTTTTCAGGACACGAGATCTCGATCTGCACACTGGCTTCCTTGTTCATTCCCTATAACAACATCCCTATTAGTCGCTATACTATTGTTATCGGGATCATAGTCTCTATACCCCATGACATGGTCGGCATAGCCAACAAGTATCCAAGACTTTGCTTCAGTCGATGTTCTTTTGGGATATGCACTACTGCCGAAGATCCGTAGTTTGCTAACATCAGGCTTCTGCCCTGTCCATGCCTCATATGGTGTTTTGTTGTTCAAATATTTGTTCTTATTGAAACTCGTGTTGACAGTCGCAAATAGACTAATTTATTTTGTTTCCAAAGTACCGCTATACATAGTTGTAGCTTCACCAGTAACAGGCCCCTATACCACAAAACTTTACAAGCGTACAATTCTACAAAATTGTCAACTTTTTGTATGGGAATTTATACAATTTTGTGGAATTGTACGCTTGTAAAGTTTTGTGGTATAGGCCACAGATGGCAGCACTGGTATAGAAATGCATATAATGCAGATTGATTTTGTTATGTTTTTAACAGTTCTTGATTGATTTTTGTCTTCTTGGCTTTTTTATCATTAGAAGATGCCTCTCTGCCCTGCCCTCGCGTATTATTATCCCAATCTCTTACGTTAAATAACACATGGCTCACGGTTTTCAGGAATATTGTCTTTGATATGTCTTGGCCAATTGTACTTATAACCTCTGGATTCAGGAAGGATTCTGGAAAAAAAACATCTTTATATTATCAATATGATAAGTAAATGACAGCACTGCATGTCGAGAGTATAATGCGGTAATAGGCAGAGATAGTGTCGTCCGTGTCCGTCAGGTAGTGTCCGAATCGCTAAACTGAAGTGGCAGTGGGCGGGGCACATTACGTATAGAACCGATGGCCGTTGGGGCGGGAAGGTTCTCGAGTGGCGGCCACGTACCGGAAGGCGCAGCGTGGGTAGGCCCCCCACAAGATGGACTGATGACCTGGTGAAGGTCGCAGGAGTCCGCTGGATCCGCTGGTCCGGTCATTGTGGGAATCTTTAGGGGAGGCCTCAGCAGTGGACGCCTTTCGGCTGATATGCTGATAATGATGATGATGAGTGTCATCCGGTTTGGATTGTGTAACTAGTCTATAAGTAAAGTATTTGGACTATGATATTATAAACGACATTCTGAGAAGGCCACTGACCTTGTAAGTACTGGTAAAATGTAGTGGTTTTGAGCACCCGTTTATTTTTCATACTTCGTTGTGTTGTGAATTCGGATGCTAATTGGGTCGTTAGAAACCTTTTTAAAACTGTCAGGACATTTTTCCTCAATGTTCGGTTTGGCCATATGGTGTGGCGTATTATGTGTTCCTGAAACATAAACAACACCAACAGGTAAGTAAACAACATCGATAACAAGGTCCATGGGGTCACGAAAAATCAAAGTTCAAGATCTTTAACCCTTTAACGGGCAAGACTCAATAAAATTGTGGGTTCAAGCCTCAATGCCATTATACAGGGCGTCCCACGGCGATGCCACATGGAGGGAAAGTACGTTAAACAACATAGATAGCATATTTTCGTGAAATAAGACTTCATTTTATTTTTAAAACTTAATAAAATAGCATTTAAATTTATTAATAAAAAAAAATGAATAAAAGTATCGCGACGTCGGAGAAAAAATACGGTTAATTATTGTAAAGAAGACATTATTTCGATTTCAAAAACAAGTTGAATTGCATTTTGAATAATTTCACGGTTAAACCGGGAATCGAACCCGCTACACGAAAAAAAAATAAGGATATTTAATATCCTGTAGCTTTGTCATACCAATCGAAAGGCTAAATAACATAGATGGGAAACAAAAGGAAGACCATATTTTTTTTCATTTGATGTAAAATTTTGTTAGAAAAAATTTCCGTATGGGCATACAACTATCCTTTTCATTTGAAAGTACGTACCTTAAACTAATGAATCAGTACCCACTTAAGAAGTACGCATCATTTCCTTATTATAAATTATAATTTAGGTGTATGATAATGAGACGATTTCTCGTTGGTTCGATTCCCGGGCTAACCATGAAATTATTTAAAAAGCAATCCAACTTGTTTTTTTCAAATCGAAATAATGTCTTCTTTCCTCCGACAAGGCGATTTTTTTTTCATACAATTTCTTTATCCAAAAAAATTTAAAAAGTTTGAATGCAATTTTACTAGGTCTTAAAAATAAAATTAATTATTCTTTCAGCAAAATACGCTATCTATGACATTTAAGGTACTTTCCCTCCATGTGGCATCGCCGTGGGACGCCCTGTATAGTACGAAAAATTCAGTACAAGAAAAAAATACAAAAAGATAGTGCTATAGGGTAGTCGCTTTTGAGACCCTATAAAGGGTTAAATAAAAAATAATATCTGTCTGTCAAAAGTTAAATACCCAACCTGTAAAACGGCTCAAATCTCATGAATAGAAAAAGGATGAAATCTTGGAGACCGAGGGAAAAGTGGCTGTCTTCAAATGAAAAAAAGTCCCAACGCCTGAACAACATTTGTAGCATTTTATCAGACTGGCGTACTGTTTTTTTACATATTGATAGGCATAGTGTACTTACAAAATGTTGTTTACTATCGCTCGATGTACGCAAGAGCTCGCAATAACGATCAAATTCTTCTATGGATCCCATCGGTAATTTATTATCAATAATTCCTGTATTGGAATTTCCTTGTAGATTACTGTCTGTTTCCGGCGATCGCCCGCAAGATTTTGGTATTCGTGCGTTTAATTCGATAATTTGATTTCGTATCTCTAACCATTCATTGATAATAGCTATAAATGACATTTTACATTGCTCCGAACAACACGAGGACACATCAAAATCCCATAATAAGTCAAAAGGTCTTTCGTTCGGAGGAGTATGTCCTCCATCTGATGACATAGATCTCTCTTCTGAGGAATCGTCGCTAATGTTAGTATGTAATGATGGATCTATCTTTTCCATGATCCCTGAATTCAGGCCGAAAACTGCCCACGCTTCTAAGTTTTATACTTATATCGTCATCAGTCATCACCCTTTCAAGGGCATTAATGCCTACAGGCATATATATAACGCTTTTCCTGAGGCTATAAAGCGAATTCCACATACAGCGATCATAACCTGATTCACCATAACTACGACGCAAGTCTCACACACACACAACGAATATCTACGCGTTTAATAGATCGATTATCATCTCAAAAATGTTAGTTCATTGAACAGTGTCGCAGATCCAGTAAACTCTGAAGTAATGCACAGAAATCATATATTATTTGCAATGTAAACAATGTCAACTACTAAACTTTACACTCAACAAATCGTAAACAAATCATGGTCGCTACTGACGCGCTCCGCTCACTGCACATTTGCACAAGTCTGCAACGGGAACTGGTTTTCCCATGGATATAGTATTAATATGGATCGGACAACGTAATAATAATAGCAAGAACAAAAGGGAATGGTCTATGAAACTCTAAACTAGTGGAAGTGAAAAGGAGCGATTATCGTCCGTCCCTATCACTGTGCCACTATTTTTTGTCTGGACCCCTTGCATAAACCACGTGGCTTTGTTATTGTTCGAGGGATGCCAGGGCAAGGAGGCAAGGAGGATATATTACCCAAAATTTAGGGGTAATTTCAGTATGATAGTTGCCCACGTTCGTAAAATTATTACTATAATGTATAAATGGTGGTTTGTGGACCGATCGTGCACTCGCAGGTTTTTTCTTTGTTATAGACTTCTAATTCATCATCATCATCATCATCAGCCAATTGACGTCCACTGCTGGACATAGGCCTCCCCTAGAGAGTTCCACAAAGATCGGTCGTGAGCTGTCCGCATCCATTGGACACCCGCAACCTTTACCAGGTCGTCGCTCCATCTTGTGGGACTTATAGACTTCTAATTATTCATGAGTCAATGAAATGTTGTTTGTATGTATATACGTTGTCGTTTTATTTTACCTTATTCTATTTAGATTATCCGAACAAAACTAAATTATTAAACTAGTTTGGGTAATCGAGGGTCTATTATATTGTTTGTGGTAAGTAAGTAGGTACATGTAATTTCTCATTCTTACAATTATATCGATGATGTATATACAGGATGTCCCATAAATAATGGATCACCCTGACACCCGAGGTGGGTCGACCCAAGAGGTACCTAACCAACATAACATGACCTCAGTAAAAGTTGGACGGTTTTCGAGATTTTGCCATATTTAAGTTTTTTTCGAACTTGCCCTCTTTTTTACACGTTATGTGCTATAATTTGCTTAAATAGCTTTTGTGCTTTTAATTTTTCATCATTACTCTATCAGAAATAGTTAAATTTTATAAAACAAGTGATACTTTGATAAAAAACTGAATTATGTCAAGTGCGAAGGAAACTCTATTAATTTGAAAAAAATAATGAGCAATAACAAGTGCAGTGATATACACGCATCAGCAAATAGCTGCTAGTGTATCAATTAATACAATAATATAATATAATAATAATATAATATAATAATAATAATAATCCCCCATGACGAGAACCTCGTGAAGGCCGAGAAGGACAAAGCCAGTAAGTACCTTGACTTGGCTCACGAGGTAACCGACATGTGGGATGTTGATTCGGCGATCATTGTGCCGATAGTTGTTTCTGCGAATGGTCTCATAGCGAAGAGTCTCGACCAACACCTCAAGAGGCTCTCGCTAGGTGGTTGGGTCAAGGGTCAGATGCAGAAGGCGGTAATCCTGGACACGGCGCGCATAGTCCGGCGGTTCCTCTCCCTGCAGCCCTAACCACCGGCAGCTTGGGCCCGCTCCGTTGCCGGCGGCTCTCTAGGTTAGGTTTTTTATATTATGTTTACATGTTTTGTATTGCTTTTGTATGTTTTATTTTATTTTACTTTTATAGACATATTGTAAAAAAACCTAACCTAAGAAATTAATGAAATAAAGAGATAATAATAATAAGTACACACCTGCGGCAGTTCTCGAAAATGGTCGTGCCACGCTCTATTGGGATCGATCTATCATCACGGACAGGACTATTGTAGCCAATAAGCCTGATATCGTGCTGATAGATCGATCACAACGCCGGGCAATGCTCATCGACATCACCATCCCCCATGACGAGAACCTCGTGAAGGCCGAGAAGGACAAAGCCAGTAAGTACCTTGACTTGGCTCACGAGGTAACCGACATGTGGGAGGTTGATTCGGCGATCATTGTGCCGATAGTTGTTTCTGCGAATGGTCTCATAGCGAAGAGTCTCGATCAACACCTCAAGAGGCTCTCGCTAGGTGGTTGGATCAAGGGTCAGATGCAGAAGGCAGTAATCCTGGACACGGCGCGCATAGTCCGGCGGTTCCTCTCCCTGTGGCCCTAACCACCGGCAGCTTGGGCCCGCCCCGTTGCCGGCGGCACTCTAGGTTAGGTTTTTTTATAGTATGTTTATATGTTTTGTATTGATTTTGTATGTTTTATTGTATTTTATTTTTATAACCATATTGTAAAATGACCTGACCTAAGAAGAAGTATAAATAAAGAGAATAATATAATAATAATAATAATAATAACAATAATTTGGCTTTTAGCCGTTTGCTATGAAAAAAATAAATAATTATTATTGCAGCCAATTAATTGTTATTGCTGCGATATGTGTTTTGATACATATCGTCAGATGCTGTGGAATGTCAGCCATATTTGCTTATATTCATTCAGTTATATTATAAATTGTGCGGTAGATATCAGGAATACCAATTTACTTTAATTATAAGCCTTCCTCTCTCGACAAAAAAATTGCCGCGCCCAACAGGGTTATAATGTCTCTGTAACTTACTGTGTAACACCTTGTAAACCTACCACCTTGCAATAAAGATTGAGTATTGAGTATGAGTATTGAGTATTCTTTTTATGGATTCTACTGATGACGGCTGGTATACGTTAAAATACAATCTAATTGATTTTCGCCAAAGATGTATATATTATCTTGCTTGAAAAACGGCACGTATCTATGACAGTTTTAAAGACTATATTTCGTAAATTAAATAATGTACACTAAGAAACTAAAAACTCCACTTGAATAAACATATTTGATATAACAATTTAATATTGTTTCATAAAATAGGGTAAATTATGGGGTAATTTTTCGCGTATGGTATCACCGCTCACTATGTCTATCCCTCTTAGTGGCACACTCTGTGCGCCTAAGAGGCCCCTCGTCTTCGTCTCTCTGACTCACATACAGTTGATAATAGCGTGACCTTGTCTCGGTTGCCTATTTTTGGTTATTATGTTTTTATGATGGGTTGACTTCGTCAGACTGATTTAAATTGGTACTGTGTAAGCAATTCACTTCTTTCACGTGCACTTTGAGGGGTATTCAATATGAAATCTGACTATTATGACCAGTCAAGCAGTAGATATATCGGACACTTGTTTGTAACAGCGTCATATTTCTTTTCTTTGTCTTCAGACATGCGCATTTAATGCGTCGGGATATACATCTCCTTTACATCTCTAGTAGTATACCTAGATATATGTAGATGCATAATAATATTGTGAACTTGTGCAATAAGAATTATTTTTATTATTATTATCCTTTATTTATCTCTCTTTTTGAGCTAGGTTTTTTATAAAAATGTCTATAAAAAGTCAATTTTATTTATGTAATAAATTCTTTAATGCATGTTATTTTAATAATATGATTATACTGATAAGTCCACCTGAGTTTCTTACGGGTTCTTCTCAGGAACGGTGTAGGGTTAGAACCAGCAGTAGATTTTTTTTCTCTCTTGATAGTGTCAGACGATTCGAAAATGCTTATTAATAAGCTTCCTTGAATAAAGAATAGTTTGACTTTGACTTTATTTCATTGGTGGCTGGGTGTGGGACGAAGGTCAAGAATTACTGATACGTCACGAAATCAGAGCGAAAGCGAGGCAACGTGTTTTTATTTACATTGATCTTTATAAAAAAAGGCCCATTCTGGAATCTTATTAAACTGAAGGTATTATCTCCGGAAACTGTGAGGAAGAATCTACGCGTGTTCTATATTTTACACGTCAAGGTGCGGTTAAACTAAAAGAGCATTCGCTGTTCTAGCGCCCGTTCTAAGAAATCAACCAATCACGTTTTGTGTACCGATCGAATTTCGTAGAGTGGGAGGTTAGAACAGCGAATGCTCTTTTAGTTTAGCCGCACCTTAATAAACTGTGCAATTCTTTGATGGATAAGGTACTTGGTAAGTGAGTCTTATAATGAACAAAAAAGATTTTAAAATAAGGATGAGTTTATGTAGAACTGATTTTATGACGCTTTCATTTTGTAAGGCCTTAACAACAAACAAACAACAAAGTTACATTTTTGGGTATCATTTTTGTAACATTAAGAGAAAAAATGCATAAATGATGTAAAAGTGTTTCAAAACTCAATATTGTTATCGTTGGAATTTAACGCGTGTTAATATATAGGATATGCGATAACGCTGGTATTTTAAGGAAAAACCTAGTAGTAGTGTTCAAAGTTTATCATCTGTAAGTGACCATTAATAAGTTTTAATTAGTGTAGAGAGATCTGGACAGTATTAACATTTTTACTCATAAGGGGAATTTCCGGCGCGCGGGCGTGCTGCGAAAAAAAAAAAAAAACCGAAGTGGGGGCCCAAGCAAAATTGTAGCGTTTTAATTTCCTCCAGATTGGCCAATAACATTTTGAATTTTTAAATGATAGTTAAAAAATAAAATCATAAGAAATGATTGTAGTGTTACGGTGGAAGTACTAGTGCACAATATTTGTTGTTTCTGTTGGCATGTTGCGCACTAGTACGTACTTCCACCTTAGAGGCCCTTTAATATTCAGAATGGAAGACAATATATTACTAAGAGAGCGTCAATAAATTTTGTCGCTCTGAAAAGGCACAATTTGAGCACAAAATCAGGTAGGTATCCTATTTTTAGACATTACTGTTACTACGTCGAATCTTCAGATTTAAATTGTTCATTAGTTTTAATTGGACATAGATAGATTTTGTACTATTTATACTTTTATATTTATGTTAACTCGATCAAAATTTTTGATATTATAAGGAAAGGAAGAGTATAGGAAATATATACCTAATAATAAGAGTGCTCAAATATATTTTATTACCCAAAAAAGCGGAAAACATTGTAATTATACTTCGGGCTCGCTAAACGGTTGTGAATTAGGAATAGCATATTTTTTGTAGACTTAAGAACTGCTGTTCGAAATGATCAAACCCGAATGAAAATATCACTCGTCAACTTTCAACTGGATCTCGCTCGGTCACTCTCGCGAGACTGAACCATGACCACAGAATGAGTAATAGTACTACATACCATGGCTCAACCGGTGGTTATTGAAAGAAAAATTATGCAAACATTAAAAAAACACAGAATCGTACATATCAACTTAAAGCGGGATGAAACTAATCGGATTAAAAATCGAAAATTTCATAGAATAGAATTTTATTTCGTACTGATCAGACATCGTCATCAACATTTTAGTAAATTACATCAGATTAAAAAGAAATTCGATTAGAGTTACAGAAAAAAAAGTACATTATTACAATAAATTATTCGTATTAGGTACATGAATTCAAATTGAAAGGAAGTGAATTAATTAAATATTTTTACAGAAAATTTGTAAATTAGAATTTTTACACAGCATAGCTTAATTAAACCATGATTCGGATGCGGTATAGCTCGATAGATTAACGAGTAATTATTTTTACTTGAGAATTTAAATTGTTTTTTAGTTGTAAATAGTTATAAGGGGATTTGGATAATTTTGCTATTTACATAATCGTATTTAAACGTTTTATAATGGGTCCATATTGGCACTTATACAATTTTTTCTTCGAATATTTTTACTAATACCGTTTTTTACTCATAATCATCATTACTCCGAAAATTTTTTCTCATACTTTTTTTCTTACTAAAAATTATACTTCTACCTACAATGTTCATAACGATTTTTATTTCGAAATTTTATCCTCCTAAAGTCGTCAAGTAGATTAATCTATACTCATAAAGTTATTTGAAATAAATTGTTTATTTATAAACATTTTCCCATTAGGTTCACTCTGTTGTGGTATAATTCTTTTATGAATAACATAAACTATGTAGTCATAATGGGCTTTGTGCAGAAACTGTTGTGACATACTCAACTTTAGCATATTTCTTTGTGGCAGATTTCGAGTTGTTCGAATATTATTCGAGCATAATTTCGATGCTCCTATTTATGATGAGGCATAATCTGGATGTGCATAAAAAGTATCGGCATAGTTTGTTTTAGCATAACAGAGAAGGAATAATTACAACCCCTGAATATAATCGAGGTAGTAGTAATATTCTATACGTTACTTACTGTGTTACTGAGCTGAGTACTTTCTAGGTTGCTAAAAAAAAATAACCTCGAAGACAAAGGCGGGAGCCTTCTAACCTAACCTATCCGAGTCGGATCTGCCCCGGAAGGTTTTGTTCGCTCGCTTCGCTCGCTCACTGCAGAAAATTTTCACCCTCACAGCAAATTCTGCCTGACGAAAAAGGCAAGTTTCGAACATGTGGCTACATACCCAAAAAAAAAATGCAAATCTAATTTCTGTCTTATAACACTCGGCGTAATTAATGATATGCCAAGATAGTTTCGGACAAAATAATATTCGAAATATTGTTATTTAAGCCAAGTGATGTTTCTGTCTCATTAAGTTGATGCCGAAATAGATTATACCTAGTCTGTTATTTCCTAAGCGTTTCGGACAAAAAAAGTTTAGAGGGAACCCGTTTAGTACAGTACCTACTCTGCCACAACCTGATTTGTGCAGGTAGCTAGTTTACAGTAATAGTACGATTTATATTTAATTAAACAAAAATAATTCATACATAAAACCAGTACAGATAAAAATAAATACCTATAACATTAGAATATATAGCATAAAATAAGTATAGTGAAAAATTATATAAACATAAAAGTTAGTACTAAAAATATGTATGAAAAACAATATTATGAACATAAATAATTCTATGTGATGATGATTATGAACAAAGATTATTCTAAATACCGATCATTATGAAGTTAAATTGTATAAGAAAAATTTTCGGAGTTCCAATAATCTAAGTTGCAATTTTATAAATACTTTGGCGCACCCTTTTATAATATTACAATACTTTAAAAAATTGTTTCTGTTTGTCTTGTTTGTTCCTTTTTATATATCAGAATTAAAAGTTTGTTGAGAGTAATTTGTTGAAGTTGTTCATGAACACTACAAATTGTTTTCTAATTTG
This sequence comes from Thaumatotibia leucotreta, assembly GCA_025490895.1. Taxonomy (NCBI): domain Eukaryota; kingdom Metazoa; phylum Arthropoda; class Insecta; order Lepidoptera; family Tortricidae; genus Thaumatotibia; species Thaumatotibia leucotreta. The sequence continues at coordinate 42,938 of JALPQI010012291.1, forward strand.
TTACTTAACTAATTTACCCAAAACTCTTAGAAAATTTCACTGAAGGCCAAAACGCAACTAATTGTGTAAGTTTTCAGTATTTCGTATTTTCATCGTCTTCTATGGCAATAGTTTAGTTAGCAGAATACAATGGTTGAGTTGAAATTATTTAAAAATATAAAAATGTCTGTTTTTTTTCTACAAAACAGGTGAATTTTTCTATCCTTTGAAGCTTTGTTATACAAATTGTGAATATTTATTTCCCTAATCGAGAGCAATGAATTATAAAAACACAATCAATTAAGTACAGAATTTATAAACCGTTTCCTGTCGATGTAATATTATAATGCTATGTTGTGTATATGTATTTTGACTGGATTTCCTTCTCCGTTATTTATACTCATTGTACAGAGTTGGTAGATATTACAAAAGCTAAACTTACTATTCAAGTTTGGAAAAACGAAATCTAAGCATACCATTGTACGGTGTGCCGCTGTTACAATTGTATGCGTGCGTGTATCGGAGCGAGACGGCACTTTGAGCTAACACGTGCGATAAAAAAGGACGTCATATTAAATAACACCGTGGTTAATGTATTGCAGGTACCGTCCCTCGCTTATACACAGACGTGTTCAATTCAAGTTCGCTCGATAAGTTTAAATTTCATTAACGTCAAAATTCCGAATATGGTCACAAAATAAAACAATATTTAATCCAGTATTTTTATTTGTAAGACTGAATATTTAATTAATGAAAAATAAAAAACGTATTATAATTTTCAGAGGTGATACTCATAAAGTACTTACCACTAATTGTAACACTCACAATTAACAATTATGAACTTTCATTCAAGATCCCTGTACGATTGCCTGATTTCAGTTATTTGATGATCAGGTCTTCGCTCTCTTTATGATCTGCTTTTTCGCTTTTTAGTCGAGTACGTTTTCCACCTGTCACCATTCCAATCTTTGCAATTAGCTATAACCATAGCCAGTGATTTTCTAAATTCCCTTTCTCGCTCGCTTTCATTTTTACCAGTTGTTAATTGCGGGTATCTATTTAGGCAATCTAGACAATATTCTGAAACAATAAGACAACAAGTAATATATAAATCGAACAAAAATTCATTAGTAGGAGAGTTTTAGTCATGTTTATTTTACCTTTTAAATATTTATAGAATGTGGTTTCTATAAAAATTTTAGGTTTTTTTTTCGTCCCGCGTACGCCGGTGAACAGGGAGGCGAGCTCTTGCGTCATGAATCTCCGCAATATCAACGTGATTGCTCTCGAGAGGGACCATTTTACCGCATTGTTCGGGAAAAGTATAAACTCTACACAATAATTCTGAAATGGAAATGACATCCTTTAAAATCACATTATCATTATATTCATTATCATATTAAACTAATAATCCTCATGCAAGTAATAATCACTCACTAAGAATCTTTGGTATTCAGGATCTTGGTCCAACAATTTACCAAACTCTTCAAATGTGTCGTATGTTTTGCATGGCAGCATGGAACTGCAGAACAGACGAGTTTTGAGGCCCTCTTCCACCGGTGGGCCCGCGCCCGAGGGTACTATTGGAGGCTTATTGTCGAGCTTTTTGTTTATATTCAAGACATTTTGTTTGAGCGACTTGATTTCCTCCAATATCTGACTTAATTGTGAGTTGGTCACATTTTGCGTTGTGTTGTCCGGACAACCTAAAAAAAGATATCTGTTTTAAAATAGCCTTGTAGACATTTTAATGCTTAAGTAATTAATTTTATTGGCCTTCCTATAAAGTGATTGAAGTGTTTCTTTTCTGCTGATATGGTTGTGGATATTTCTTCGTTATTGTCTACAATAGAATAAAAATAAAGTAATCTTAGTAAATTACATTATGCAGTTACGCTGAAGGAAATTATACGTACCATAAAATGCTCCATTTAACGGTATGGAAACTATATCATTATTTGAAGTCTCCGAATCTATCCCTATAGGGAGATCTGAAAATTTTGATTCATTAAAAAAAAGTAGAGCAGGAGAAGGTAGTGAGAGTCGGGCAATTGTGTTGGTTTTAGTGACTCCTAAAACCACACTTAGGTATCCTAAATTCATGGTAAATAGTTAAATCACAGAATCCGAAGCACGTATTTAATTTCTGGCTTTGCTTGATGTAGAAATAGTGTTGTACAGTCAAGTGCAAAAATAAGTATCGAAAAAATCCGCTCATAAATATGTTACGACGTTCTTATTACACAGAATTAGAGTGCACTGGGACATATTTTTTGAACATTTTTGTGTACACCTTATTTTGTCTTTGACTGTAGCAATACAAATGGGTGTAAATCAAAATATAGCTGGATTGAAATAACAGCGGCATAGCTCAGTGGTTAGAACACGTTCTTGCAAATGAAAGGTGATAAAATATTTGGTTCTAAAGTTTTATCTCACCAACTTTGAAGTTAAACATTTAATTTAGCCGAATAGTAGAACGGTCGTGGGCAGTAAAAATGGTTGGAACAACGAAATCTCGGCATTACCCAATTTATTATTTAGAGATAAAGACAACATCGAAGGTGTATCTCATTCAACTTACCATAGACAATAGGATTTGGAGAAAAGGTTGCTTCAAATATTACTTCATTTGCTGTGCCCATTTCTGCATCATTAGTATCTGCTGAAATTTTTGAGTAACATCAAACAATTTACTAATAATAATTGCTCATGATAGTACAAGTGAAAAACCAGCCCCCAGATCACCTATTCAACCGGGCTTTGTCGTAACGATTCTAAACTTTAAAAAAATCGAGTTTGTGCAACAAGCCGAAAAGGGCCTGGCCGGACTGCCATGGTAAAATTGCCCCTGGCAAAATATGAAATATTAATATGCAGGATTATTCGTATTGTTACTACATGTACTACTACTGGATATTTTGCCTCAAACTATTTCCGTTTACGAAAAAAATAAAAAAAAAAGATTTTTTTTATTTTAAAGTTTTTTATTTTTTTCTTTAAAACCACGTATTTGATTGACTTGTTCTTTGGATATTTTATAGATATATTAGGGATACATCAAATAAAAAAAATTAACTTCCTGACTTTTTGTTAAACATATTTTTTTTTTACTTGAAAAAAAAATAAGAGAATATAAAATAACATACATACTTGTAATTGTTAAATGAGCAGATTCTATTTAAACGTGCCTTAAAACTGAACTCAGTTTTTAGCTATAATATGACTGCTTCAATTTCCCACTAGTGCGAGAAATAAAATAAAACTTATTTTTTTAAATAATAATTAGTTTCAATTGGGAAAACAGAGGGCCTACCATGGTCGCACTTGTCACAGAGGCTGTCACGTTCGCACTCGCGTACTGGTGGGAGCGTGACAGCCTCTGTGCCAAGAGCGACCATGGTAGGCTAGCAGGGCCACTTCCCGTTAAACAATAGGTACTAAGGTTAATTTTGTTCACTATGTATATGAAAAAAATTTTTTTCTTGTTGTTGATCCAAAGTAATATTTTTAATAAAAATATATGTAATAGAGTATAAAATTGCGAATATTATATGAAAATATAGTAGGTGTCGCTAACTCGTATGTGGTAAAAAAAATATTTAAAACATAATTAAAAAAATATATGCTTAACAAAAAGTCAGGAAGTTAATTTTTTTTTATTTGATGTATCCCTAATATATCTATAAAAAATCCAAAGAACAAGTCAAAAAGGT
>JALPQI010012292.1:0-48173 GCA_025490895.1 Thaumatotibia leucotreta
AATCGTGATGCCAAGATCCAGTACTAAAGGTCCATAGCTTTGAATGACAATATCTCCGAACTTAACCACTTTGAAACACCGGGACCTTTACAGGATTATTGCTGATAGTCTAAGGAGTCACTCATTTCATTTTTCTCCCGTGTTAAAGACCACACACTGTATATGTCTCGTTGATGTAAGTAAAACAGCGCAAAGAGCTATAAAGACGACTGCAATTGCCCCCAAAATAAACTAAAATTATCCATAAAAATAAAATATCTAATACTAAAAAGGTTTCACGCCCATGAACGCCTCAACAGAAGAAAACCATCACACTATACCACCAGGTTCAATACATCAATTTAAGAAACTTTTGTGCAGCGACTAACTCCATTTCCAACGAACAAAGCTGAAAATAGCCACAAAATTAACGACCCATTAAAATGCTTAACCAAATCCATTTTCATGTTCCAACTATACTCAATTCTGAATTCTGCAGCAAATGAATAAAGCGGCTGACAATGCCCTGACCCTGACCCCAAAGGCGAGGAAGTCAATAGCTGAGAAGGTCAAATATATGTTGCAGCTTTTCTACCTTATTTCATCGTGATAGGGCGAATATTGTATACATATTTTGTACGTCCATACAGAGCGGAAATCCTTAATGAAAGGCAGTAAACATGGCTCGAGGTTTCTCGTAAGTATAAGGTGAAGGTGTACCTTCGGGAGGTGTTTTAGGTGAACTTTTATTAGTCGTCGCAATATGTGGGAGTTTATTTTTAGTGATAGTGATAGGGCTTGAGAGAGGAAATTGAGAGGATTGTTTGGAATTGTCGTTTGTTACAATATCTTCTTTTGATTATTTGAAGAAATAAATTTTCGGTTTAAGCATTTTACATTTGGTAGTAGTAGTAAAAGTGCTTACTGTTACTGGATTTATATCTGTATAATTTTTATCTTATGTACGAATCGTACATAAGATAAAAATTCAACGCAATCAGAAAAATGTTTATCAAAATGTTTAACAAGGACCAGCTTATCTCTATAAGGGATCTCTTCCAGCTAACCTTAGAATCACTGAGTTGAAGATTAAAATAAGATCATCATCATCATCATATCAGCCGAAAGACGTCCACTGCTGAACATAGGCCTCCCCCAAAGATTGCCACAATGACCGGTCCTGCGCTACCCGCATCCAGCGGACTCCTGCGACCTTCACCAGGTCATCGGTCGGTCCACCTTGTGGGGGGCCTACCCACGCTACGTCTTCCGGGACGTGGCCGCCACTCAAGAACCTTCCCGCCCTAACGGCCATCGGTTCTACGCGCAATGTGCCCCGCCCACTGCCACTTCAGTTAAGCGATTCGGAGAGCTATTTCGGTTACTTTGGTTCTGCTGCGGATGGTCTCATTTCTAATCCGATCACGCAGAGAGACTCCTAGCATAGCCCTCTCAATTGCCCTTTGGGTGACTTTGAGCCTTCTTATGAGGCCCATCCCATTGTAAGCGACCACGTTTCAGTACCGTATGTCATCACTGGCAACACACACTGATAAAATAAGATAGTAATACTTATACAAAAAGTCGAGTTCTTATTGTCTTAATGAAGTCATGGTATACGTACGTTACTACAACTAAAACAAAAAACAGGCTATTTACAATTATGAGAAGTTTCAAAGGAATACAGTTCGCGAGTGACACTGATGGAATGCTCTAGAACTCGAGATAAGTAGTTTGTTCAAACAATACCTCAGGAATACCTGAAAGCTCATATTGTTAGCGTTGTGCAATTCTCTAGAGCGTTCTCCTGTTTATGGAGAACGTTTTTCCAAAGAATAATATTATACCTCGTAAGGCCGAACTTCCTACTTTAGGATAATTCTCTAATTACTAATCATGGTACATATGATATGTATGGTATACCATTTTGTAGTAATCATTAACCCTTCGTATGTCACACTAGGGGTTAGACTAGTTACTTATCAATTCACGGAGAATGTTTTTCCAAAGAATAATATCATACCTCGTAAGGCCTAACGTCCTACTTTAGGACAATTTTTTAATTTCTAATCATGGTATAGTCGAGGAATTTAATGTTTACCACTTTGCAGTTCAAATCAATATGGTTGTGTTGCATGTACTAAGTTTGTCTAATGTAAAATGAGCTATAAACTGCTAAATATTCAATTTCCTCGACCGTACATATGTATGGAATGGTATACCGTTTTGTAGTGATCACTAACCCTTCGTATGTCACACTAGGGGTTAAACTATTTACTTATCAATTCACTGTAGGTATCTATGTATTATATCTTGCTTAATTTTAGATCAACAGCCAACAATAACTTAATTTCTTCTAATACTTGTATTAAATACACTTCGATAGATCTTACCTAAAAGTGCTTTGCCTTTCCCTTATCAAGATATCAGTTATCATGTCATACCAATAATGCAAATAAGTAGTTGCCACCTCGACACTCACGAGATAAACCTACGTTTAGATATGCCACAGAGCTCAAGTTACTTACCCACTAGATAGTGCATAGGGGAGTCGTAAGGCCAGCCGTACACCAAGTTCTTACGTAAGTTATAGGGGCTATACTAAGGAATGAGATAGTGATATTCACCTCTCATTTCTTAGTATAGCTCCGTCCCTATAACGTACGTAAGATCTTACAGGTGTACGAGCGCTCTTATGTTACCCTACTGTCCTCACTCTCCAGTGTGCTTACCATGAGCCGCCATGTTATTAACGCTGACTTTTTTTTATTTGAAAAGGGTTTACGCATGGCCATAGACTAGCCGAGGGCAGAGAGGAGGCCTACGATGGAGCTACGATCAGCGGCCCTACCGCGAAAAACGAAATTCGTAAATTTCGAGGATTTTTCTCTGTCACTCAAACGAAGGCATCATTATGCACCGGCCACGACATTGGTCTAAGGCGACCAGCGGCGAGCGAATCCATGAGTTGGAGCGGGATGCCGATATGGGTACGAGAGGGAGCACCATACTTTTTCCGCTAAGCCGGTCGCCTTAGACCAATGTCGTGGCCGCGGCCTTAGAGTGAAAGAGACAAATCCTCGAAATTTACGAATTTCGTTTTTCGCGGTAGGGCCGCAGGGTCGCTCGCACTAGTATGCGAGTACGAGTGGGATGGATAGAAAGTAATTCGCTTTAATAACGCGGCAGCAACTCATGGTACGGCTACAGTACTTACGATGAAATAAAGCTCCACTTCAATTACAGCAAATTTAATTTTATTAATCATTAAATGCTCATAACACAATTTTTATTACATACACTGTTTTAGCAAACTATATAGGCCGGCTCTAAAAAAAAATAGTAAAAGTAAGTAACATGGTTAGGAAAGGAGTTTCGTTAACCCTTTTCAACACTTATCTCGACCATATGTATCTCAAATCACGATCGATAATTGAATTTTACGGTTCTAATTAGATTGATCTTTACGGATATTTCACTCGGCTTAAAATTAATGCATCACTGACACATGACAATTTGAAATAAATCTGATTATTTTTGCTTGCCATTCCTTAAAGCCTGGAATAGGGTTAAGATTATGATTTTAGTAGATGCATTATATTTTAAGAGACAATAGAGACTCCGTCGCCAAATAATTTAGCTTAGATTACAAATTTACCGTCAACCGAACTTTGACAGCGGGCGGTATAAATTATACGTTACCTACGTTACTTTAACTCAACAGTCGTTTTCGTATTTTGGCTTTGTCGTTTTGGCTTATTCATTTTAATCATTTTTCTTTGTATAAATGCCCCTCCCCACTCGTTTCCGCAGTGCGGTTGGGTAAACACACGCGACCGTCTCAATTCGAGTGGGGAGCAGCCCAAATAATTTTTTCACGTTCATAACTTTATAAAGCGGGGTCTATTGGTGGGTAGTCTATCACAAGCTCCCTCTGGGGTATCGAGGGATCGAGGGGTGAAATCTACAGCACGCTGTAATTTACCCGAGAACTGCGGACCTACCGCGAAATTCGAAATCCGCAAATTTCGAGGATTTGTCTCCGTCACTCTAATGACACCTTCGTTGGTGTGATTAGAGTGACTATAATATACTTTAGAAATTTTTAATAAAATATATAAAGAAAGACTTAAAGTAATCAAATTTCGACAATCTCAAAATAATGAAAATTATAAAATAGATAATTGTATTTATAAAATGGCTTGGCCTTAAGATATGAAATTCAGCAATCAAACAAATACTTACAATAAGCCTTTTCAGGGATGATTTTTTTGTTATTTTCTTAGTTAAAGTCCTGTTTTGTACTAAGTTCCTGAATAAAAAGCATTCCATTCTATTCTATTCTATTACATACACGAATTAGAAATACCTACAAGTTTTTAGAACTGCCACAGTTATATTATAAATTATAAACATACCAGTTTATTTATGACATTGTGTTTTTCACGGTCTGGTTGAGATTACACACTTTTATTATAGTTATTTTATAAAATGGCGACGAAGGTGACTCAGACTGGGGGAGCTTTTGTTTTAGCTAGTCCTATGTTGGGTACAATCAAGTGGAAAAATATGTATCGAAATAATCCTCTTATAAACATGTTATGACGTTCTTATTACGCAGAATTAAAGTGCACCTGGGACATCTTTTTGAGCATTTTTATATACAACTTATTTTGCCTTACTTACTGTACAGTGTACAGTAAGGGTAAAGGCCTCTGCCCACTGCCCACTAGACCGTACTATACCATGACCGTAGCATGAACGTATCAGACAAAAAACTATTCTTTGTATTGAAAAGTATGAAATGGTGTTGGCCGGCGCTGGAACGTCCTAGTTGGCATAGTCTCATACTTTTCAATACATAGAATAGTTTTTTGTCTGATACGTTCATGCTACGGTCATGGTATAGTACGGTCTAGTGGGCAGAGACCTTAAAAGTAATCGTTTTTGAGGCTACACAATAGTTTTATCTCTACTTGCAATTAAATGTTGACATTACTACGAATTGTGTCAAGAAGTACTACGTCGCTGGTTAAATGACTGCAGTTCATATGTAAAGGAATTTCATACTAGTTAGAATCGGAAGTAATTTTATTATTATAAGTGACATCTTGGTATTTAACCATGTAAACCCATAGCTCCAGATCTCCTAGTAAGTACTTACCAGCTATTAATGGCAGAAAAGGGTCTCATAGTAAAAAATCATCGTTACCATTTTCATTGGAGGCCATGATGATGAACTATATAAAATTTCATTATGTAGCTTCTGCAATTTTCTAACAAATAAACAAAGAACACGGTCAGTTCTAAAATGAAATACTACGAGACCAACTTCATATAGTTCATATTTTCGACCCATATTAACAGGTAAGTACTTTAACAACCATGACTTGGGAACAAATTTTTATGACAAACACCCAAATGTCCAGAATCCCAAATAATAATATGGCTTGAATGTTAAATCCCATTTCCGACATCAAAACCTGCTAATTTCAAAAGTGGGCGATAGTGATAAGCGATCCTCATTTAAACTTCACATGATGTGACCTATATCACGTAGTTTTGGACCCAAGGGTAATTATCCCTGATGGGGTGTAATCATAATCAATCTTTGTTAGTTCAACATAAAAAAACTGAGGGCGTACGTCAGATATCACAAATTATAAGGCCAAGCCACACCGAATGCGTTTGCAGGACGCGCACGTGTGCGTGGCGTGCACGTTGTAGCGTATGTAAATGTCATAGTAGATGGCACACCACTTTCATACCGCGCACGTGCACGCCACGCAAGCGGTCTGCCATCTAATATGACATTTACATAAGCTACAACGCGCACGCCACACGTATGCGCACGTACTGCACACGCATCTGGTGTGACTTCGCTTTTAAACTCGCTCCGCTCTCGATGATGTCTTCATCGGAGTAAAGAGTCACGTATCTGCAACACTAATTTGAAAAAAAAACAGCCGTATGCTGAGTGACAGAAAGCTGATATTACCATGAATTGATCGCTATACATCCGAGGTTGCGTAAGTATAGCGACGATACGTTACTTACATCTTCGATACCGATTTGCGCGCTTGTATGTTTCTCCCTTTTTGTCTTATAGACATACTAGGTATTTTTTTCATTCACAAGAAGATGGCACACCGGTTCGTTGACCCCCGCACGTGCACGCCACGCAATCTGGTGTGCATCTAATATGACATTTACATAAGCTACAACGCGCACGTCACGCATACGCGCACGTGCTGCACACGCATCTGGTGTGACTTGGCTTTTAAACTGTCTCTGTCATTCCGATGATGACTTCACTGGTAAAGAGTAACGTATCTGCAACACTAATTTAAAAAAAAAAACACCCGTATGCTGAGTGTCAGAAAGGTGATATTACCATGAATTGATCGCTATAGATCCGATGTTGAGTAAGTATAGTGAGGATACGTCTTATAGAGTTATAGACAATATAGACATAGGTACCAAAAATTTTAGAGTGTTAATTCTGAGGTCATGTTGATGAACTTTTGCTATGGGACCGACATCCGATGAGGGTTTTGATACTTTTTCTACCACTATGGGGAAGTGAGATGGCAGCTCTGAGCGGAAGGTTTAACGAACTGACAAAATGAATACACGCGTTTAATTTTCAATATTTATTTATAGGTTTATTTTTCTGAAAACCATTAATTTATGAATATTGTTTCCTAAAATAAATAAAAAAAATAGTTCCAAGTAAATTCCCATGAAATGAACAAAGTTATAGTAGATAATTATTTTTAATACCAGTGACTTAGCGCGCCCGTTTCCACCAGAGATGTGCGAGGATGTGTTTCCGTACAAATGACACCTCGCTCGAGTCATTAATAGATGTCATTTGTATGAAAACACATCCCACATTTCTGGTGGAAACGCAGCCTTAGAGCTCAATCTTTAGTTCGATATTAGTCGTAATCCATTACACAATCAATAAACTTCTAAATAACATAGAATATCGATATTTTAGGTTCAGGTGCCTATGAATAGTCTGAAAGTTGTGGACCAGACGCCTACTCTAGCACCGCCTGGTGGCTGAAAGAAAATCGAAAACCCTCGTTTGAGAAAAAATCCTGACGTTCTATCCATTTCTGGCTACTAATATCTCAGGGTTTTTATGTCGGATGTCGGTCCCATAGTAAAGTTCATCAATATGACCTGAATCCCATAATTTAACGGAGAATAAAAAAAATTATGTATGATAACATTTATGAATAATGCAATTTTCTTCAACCATAGCATAAGTAACTCTTGCACTAGTTGACTAGTTTTCATTATTAGAACAAGAAGTCTGTATTATCTACTCCCATAAGCGCAATCATCATGGACGAGTAATTTTTTCTTACAACTGCATTATTAAAAAAAAATCGTCACTTGAGACTCACTAAGTAACAAATACCTACATGAAATAAACCTCGTATCTCAGTTCTGTTTCTATACTGACATACGAGGTTGCTAAGAGTAGTGACAGTTTTTATAGTGAGTTTGGTTGTCAGCCGACGACATATTTTATGGATGATTGATAGTGTTGTTGCGACTGTTACGAGGTGTATAGGGTAAAGTTCTCACATTACCTGACTAATATTTTACATGAAAATATTCCCATGAGTGAAACAATAACGTTGTGGCATGTAGGTAAATTTAACATGACCGAACATTTTCAGCTACAAATAGTATAAATCGTCGGGTATAGTGCAATATACCGCGTAACTACCAAAGCACATAGAGTTCAAATATCAAACACTTGACACTAAAATTCACCCTATTTGAATTTGTTAGTACGCGGTATAGCACTACCTATCCCCGATAATTATATTTTTTAATTGCAGTGGTCACATACACGGCGTCCTTAGGCAATTTATATTTTAAAGCAATTTCCCTTGATTATTGGAATTACTGGATGTATTAATATTCATATTCATATTTTTTTACGTACCTAGTTAAATGTTTTGAAAACAAAATTCAATGTATTTTTTTGTGTTACGAAGGTACCGATATAATTTCCATAACTAACTTTCGTAGCACAATTGAAACTATCGTATTTGTATTCAGTAAGCCTTTTATTTATGTACAATTTTGCTGTCGACCCAGAAATGCTCTAAAAGTTCAAATAAAAATTCTAAGGTTCAACTAAAAACAGTGTCCTTCAATAAAGTAAATACTTCTGTATTATTTAATCTTAGTAATGGAAGTTTAAAAGGTTAACGGCTGGCTGTTGCCCTCATGGTTGAAGTCACTAACAGGTAAACGAAACATTTTACGAATAAGCGCTTTCTAATTACGTTTTAATAGCTAAAGCTATTTTATTGAAACATCTGATTTACAGAGATTACATTGGCATTTAAAAACATTTAGATATTGAGGTTTTAAGTTACATAAATGGGTGAATCAACTTTTTTCTGTATGTTATTGCCATGGTTACGGTCGCCTGAGTCACGCTGGTTTTATGCAAAATTATGCTACTTAAACTATGCAAATACGCTTGCATTCCATGTTTGTAGGTAGCCCATTAAGGAAAAGCTTATTAACATCAGAAAATTGCATGTTTGCATAGTTTAAGTAGCACAATTTTGCATAAAACCAGCGTGACTCAGGCGACCCGTAACTATGGCAATAACAGACAGAAAAAAGTTGATTCACCCAAATACAAGCAATGTGCTAGCTTATGTCGTGAAAAACGGTTACTTTGATGCTTAAATAAGAAAACCCTAGATTTTAGAGGCTTATCGGTTCCAACGCTCCAAAAGAACTTATTTTTGTCTTGAGGTTCGAGTCTGTGAAGTCTCGAAATGAGCGGTATCTATCTACAACTCTAAACTAGCACTATTCTTAAGATATTACTCATTTTTAAAGTATACACATACAAAGACAATATTATGTTATAAAAAGGCACGCCATCGTCACATTGCATTGCAATAATGAAAAAGCCATTTTGGGGGGGTCGACTTTTCTTGTAAAGACTGAGCCACACCACATACATGTGCATCACGTGCACTCACAGTAGATGGCAGTTTCATAAGCTACAAAGCACACGCCACGCACTCGCGCATGTGGGTGAATCAACTTTTTTCTGTCTGTTATTGCCATGGTTACGGTCGCCTGAGTCACGCTGGTTTTATGCAAAATTATACTACTTAAACTATGCAAACATACATTTTTCTGGCGTTACTAAGCCCTTTCCTTAATGCGCCAGCTGCAGACATGCACTACTTGCATGTTTGAATAATTTTGCATAAAACCAGCGTGACGCAAGCGACCGTAACCATGGCAATAACAGACAGAAAAAAGTTGAATCACCCATGTAGACGTGATGCACGCGTATTTGGTGTGACCCGGCCTTCACCAAGACTTTATGTCGGGGGTTTTTGTGGCTGATATTTTGCCTTTTTTTAAGTCCTATTATATCTGCCTGCCTGATTTTGTTATACTCGAAAATAGCATGTTTATTATTATAAAAATCTATCTTCAAATTCAGTTCTGCTGGAGTCTCCATTTTCAGTTCTAGCTAAGATACACTATCTTCGGAGTTCTATCTTCCTACTTCTATGCTCTATTCTTCACTGTTCTTGGTTCAATACCAGCATTATCTGCCATATCAAATAAAAAAGTCAATATTTCATGAGAAAAATTTAAGTTTGTAATGTTCCAAAAAGACCCAGAAATAGGTATTAGAAATTCATCAATTGAACTAGTACAGCCACGTCTAATAATATGTATACATTTCGGAACGTATATGAAGGGCATATGGATCAAAATCGTACCTATACATATTATTAGACAACTATGAGATGCTCTATATTGTTGCTATACTTATTCAACTTCAGAGCTACAGTAATTAATAAGGTCAGTAATTTTGGTGGCATTACGTGAACAGAGAATGGTGGAGTTGTTGCTTAATTTTTTTATGATTGATTGAATAATTAATTAATCAAATAATGTATCTCTAGAACAGGGTCTTGCCCATTTTAAATAATTTCCTTTAATATTTGACTACCTATGACATTAAATTCAGTGTTCATTTTTTTATAATACTTATTGATTAAGATTATTAAATGATATTTAGGGGCTTGGGGAAAACTGGAACCTTGAAAATGAAACCAGTAGTTCTGAAATGAATACTATTGTTTTTATTGCAATTTTATATCTTTGTAAGTACTCAAAAATAAAATACATATTATTTTCTTTAAATGCATTTATGAATTCAGCTTGAACATTACATTGTTTTGTTATTATGTTAATTTAAAATTAATCATTTATTCAAGTAAAAAATATTTGTACATCATTGACTCCCCTACTCTATGTTCAATAAATGGCACCAAAATCCTAACCCTAGTAACTAATTCATGGAAATGGGACCTTTCTTTCACTCTAAATATGGGTGCTTTTCCATCAAGATATATGAGGTTGGATGTGGGTGGCACAGGACCGGTCATTGTGGCAATCTTTGGGGGAGGCCTATGTGCAGCAGTGGAAGTCTTTCGCCTGATATGATGAGGATGATGATGAGGTTGAGTATAGCAGTGTTATTAATTCTTCTTCATATATGTGTGCCTCACAGACAAAGTAGGATTATTTACAAAACATACCATGTGAATGTTATGAGTAAGACACATGTTTGTGACTCATATCCCATGTGCTTGTCTGATTTATAATCACTATGACTTAAACAATATTCCTGTTTGATGACAAATGAGATGGGATTATGAATAATATCTCTAAAATAATTGAGATTATGATAGGTGCCTAATTTGTAATGTGAATTATAAACTGGTTTTGCCTATATTTACATACAGGTTAACTTATAATTTTGGAATGACTGCTTTAAACAATTATCACTCATATTTTAACGACAAACGTTTCGGGCATGATGTTACACTATAGTCTCAGGCAGACTAATCATCAGGATAATATTTAACATAATTTTAATTATTATTATTAATTTAATTATTATATTAATAAGACCTTACCTTTTCTATTTAGATTATTAGTTTTTATTTTAGATAACATTTTTTTGTTTGTGTGTTGATATCATAATTTAGAATAAGTTTATACAATAAAGAGACTGCTTTAAAATTAAAAAAAATAATAATTTGTTTATAATACTCATGTTAATTTACTGAGTGATCCATTATTAAAAATTAAATACTTGTCTTTTACAAGCCATCAGTAATGCCTTTGGTACTGTCAGCATAAAAGTATACATTCAAGATGAAAATGATCATATATTTATTTCATTAACTGTATACAGGGTGTTCCACGAGCCACTGAAAACCTTGAACGGGGTGATTTAGTAGGCTATACTGAACAACTTTTAATATGGCGCCAATCACGAAATCTAAAAAAAATTGTCTTTTTCATACATTTTGACCGATTGATCACAACATTTTATATGAAAAAAGCAATTTATTTTTGAGATTTCTGGGTTAGCTTCATAGTAAAAGTTATTCAGTTTAACCTACCAAATCACCCCGTTCAAGGTTTTCAGTGGCTTGTGAAACAGCCTGTATAGCTGCCGATTTCTAAGAATGAACTTTTGACAGTTTAGAAATGAGCCTTACATATATGACTTTAAGACTAACGGAAAACTATCGAGAGTCTTACCCTCAAATTAGTAAGGATTAATCTATAACTGTCAAAAGTTCATTCTTAGAAATCGGCAACTATAGCCTACCCTTTACCAGTAGATAGATTTCGTAATTGGTGTAGTTTTTTTGGTGTGTGCCACCTTAATTTAGAAAATGGTACGGTCGGCTCTAATAATATGTATAGGTACGATTTTGATCCATATGCCCTTCATATACGTTCCGAAATGTATACATATTATTAGACGTGGCTGTACTAGTTCAATTGATGAATTTCTAATACCTATTTCTGGGTCTTTTTGGAACATTACAAACTTAAATTTTTCTCATGAAATATTGACTTTTTTATTTGATATGGCAGATAATGCTGGTATTGAACCAAGAACAGTGAAGAATAGAGCATAGAAGTAGGAAGATAGAACTCCGAAGATAGTGTATCTTAGCTAGAACTGAAAATGGAGACTCCAGCAGAACTGAATTTGAAGATAGATTTTTATAATAATAAACATGCTATTTTCGAGTATAACAAAATCAGGCAGGCAGATATAATAGGACTTAAAAAAAGGCAAAATATCAGCCACAAAAACCCCCGACATAAAGTCTTGGTGAAGGCCGGGTCACACCAAATACGCGTGCATCACGTCTACATGGGTGATTCAACTTTTTTCTGTCTGTTATTGCCATGGTTACGGTCGCCTGAGTCACGCTGGTTTTATGCAAAATTATACTACTTAAACTATGCAAACATACATTTTTCTGGCGTTACTAAGCCCTTTCCTTAATGCGCCAGCTGCAGACATGCACTACTTGCATGTTTGCATAATTTTGCATAAAACCAGCGTGACGCAAGCGACCGTAACCATGGCAATAACAGACAGAAAAAAGTTGAATCACCCATGTAGACGTGATGCACGCGTATTTGGTGTGACCCGGCCTTCACCAAGACTTTATGTCGGGGGTTTTTGTGGCTGATATTTTGCCTTTTTTTAAGTCCTATTATATCTGCCTGCCTGATTTTGTTATACTCGAAAATAGCATGTTTATTATTATAAAAATCTATCTTCAAATTCAGTTCTGCTGGAGTCTCCATTTTCAGTTCTAGCTAAGATACACTATCTTCGGAGTTCTATCTTCCTACTTCTATGCTCTATTCTTCACTGTTCTTGGTTCAATACCAGCATTATCTGCCATATCAAATAAAAAAGTCAATATTTCATGAGAAAAATTTAAGTTTGTAATGTTCCAAAAAGACCCAGAAATAGGTATTAGAAATTCATCAATTGAACTAGTACAGCCACGTCTAATAATATGTATACATTTCGGAACGTATATGAAGGGCATATGGATCAAAATCGTACCTATACATATTATTAGAGCCGACCGTACCATTTTCTAAATTAAGGTGGCACACACCAAAAAAACTACACCAATTACGAAATCTATCTACTGGTAAAGGGTAGGCTATAGTTGCCGATTTCTAAGAATGAACTTTTGACAGTTATAGATTAATCCTTACTAATTTGAGGGTAAGACTCTCGATAGTTTTCCGTTAGTCTTAAAGTCATATATGTAAGGCTCATTTCTAAACTGTCAAAAGTTCATTCTTAGAAATCGGCAGCTATACAGGCTGTTTCACAAGCCACTGAAAACCTTGAACGGGGTGATTTGGTAGGTTAAACTGAATAACTTTTACTATGAAGCTAACCCAGAAATCTCAAAAATAAATTGCTTTTTTCATATAAAATGTTGTGATCAATCGGTCAAAATGTATGAAAAAGACAATTTTTTTTAGATTTCGTGATTGGCGCCATATTAAAAGTTGTTCAGTATAGCCTACTAAATCACCCCGTTCAAGGTTTTCAGTGGCTCGTGGAACACCCTGTATACAGTTAATGAAATAAATATATGATCATTTTCATCTTGAATGTATACTTTTATGCTGACAGTACCAAAGGCATTACTGATGGCTTGTAAAAGACAAGTATTTAATTTTTAATAATGGATCACTCAGTAAATTAACATGAGTATTATAAACAAATTATTATTTTTTTTAATTTTAAAGCAGTCTCTTTATTGTATAAACTTATTCTAAATTATGATATCAACACACAAACAAAAAAATGTTATCTAAAATAAAAACTAATAATCTAAATAGAAAAGGTAAGGTCTTATTAATATAATAATTAAATTAATAATAATAATTAAAATTATGTTAAATATTATCCTGATGATTAGTCTGCCTGAGACTATAGTGTAACATCATGCCCGAAACGTTTGTCGTTAAAATATGAGTGATAATTGTTTAAAGCAGTCATTCCAAAATTATAAGTTAACCTGTATGTAAATATAGGCAAAACCAGTTTATAATTCACATTACAAATTAGGCACCTATCATAATCTCAATTATTTTAGAGATATTATTCATAATCCCATCTCATTTGTCATCAAACAGGAATATTGTTTAAGTCATAGTGATTATAAATCAGACAAGCACATGGGATATGAGTCACAAACATGTGTCTTACTCATAACATTCACATGGTATGTTTTGTAAATAATCCTACTTTGTCTGTGAGGCACACATATATGAAGAAGAATTAATAACACTGCTATACTCAACCTCATCATCATCCTCATCATATCAGGCGAAAGACTTCCACTGCTGCACATAGGCCTCCCCCAAAGATTGCCACAATGACCGGTCCTGTGCCACCCACATCCAACCTCATATATCTTGATGGAAAAGCACCCATATTTAGAGTGAAAGAAAGGTCCCATTTCCATGAATTAGTTACTAGGGTTAGGATTTTGGTGCCATTTATTGAACATAGAGTAGGGGAGTCAATGATGTACAAATATTTTTTACTTGAATAAATGATTAATTTTAAATTAACATAATAACAAAACAATGTAATGTTCAAGCTGAATTCATAAATGCATTTAAAGAAAATAATATGTATTTTATTTTTGAGTACTTACAAAGATATAAAATTGCAATAAAAACAATAGTATTCATTTCAGAACTACTGGTTTCATTTTCAAGGTTCCAGTTTTCCCCAAGCCCCTAAATATCATTTAATAATCTTAATCAATAAGTATTATAAAAAAATGAACACTGAATTTAATGTCATAGGTAGTCAAATATTAAAGGAAATTATTTAAAATGGGCAAGACCCTGTTCTAGAGATACATTATTTGATTAATTAATTATTCAATCAATCATAAAAAAATTAAGCAACAACTCCACCATTCTCTGTTCACGTAATGCCACCAAAATTACTGACCTTATTAATTACTGTAGCTCTGAAGTTGAATAAGTATAGCAACAATATAGAGCATCTCATAGTTGTCCAGTAAAAAATAATTTTCTGGGGGATAGGGTTTTTCACTTTATTTTTCCAAGACTCATATTTTCATAATTAGTATGATTTGGAATGGGATATTTTTTGTGATTTGAAGATAAAATCATTAAATTGATGTTGGTAAACACCCTATTTCAAATCATAGTAATATTGTAAATACTATTTACAATGTGCACAAAATTATATTCTGGAATTTAAAATGTGGAGTAGTCATATAAAATGATGTGACATTATTGTTTCGTAATATGGTGTAATGATAATATGGTGTATGTTGCCTGTTCTCATTACAGATGTTATGGTATGTTTTGTATATTATTATACAGCATATGTTTTCATCATATGGCATACTTTGATGGCCACAGTAATTATTAAAGTAAAAATGCAAAGTAGTGATCATATACAAATTTTCTGTCATTGGTTTGATTACTACAAGATCATCTTCCATTTCATTAATAGAGAATATTTTGAAAGAAATGTATAACTGCATTATTATATCTTTACATATGATTAGCGGTTTAAATTATAATTGCAGTAACAGGAAATAAATAAAAAAAAACATTAGATTATTTAATCTATTGGAAGGCCATGGAATTTGATTTACAGGGTCACCAAATGTGTTTCATTTAAAATATTGATTAAAAAAATTAAATTAATGAGTATTTGATGCATTCAGATGTGTTTGATCAGAAAGTAGAGATAAGAGATAGTAAATATTAAAACTATACAAAACTGTATAGACAGACATGAAAATCTATCTTGTAAAGAACATGTTTGTTCTAGTTTTCCTATTCAAATATGGTAACAAACTATACCTACCAACAACATTGGAGTTTTTACATGTTACTCTAGTTATCAGACTGCTACATTCCTGGAGATACCCAGAAATCCCAGAATAATAACTATCAGGAACTACAATTTTTACTTGGTCTGTATAATTTCTTCATATGCACTAAGCAAACGCTGTAAAAGTTCGTCTAAAAGCGCTTCCTCGATCACATGAATGTTTATTTGGTTTACACGGATTTGCTGAAGTAAAAGTTACAATATTGAGACACTGTACTAACTTTTAATATTGAATCTGAATGGAAACTATTCGACAGTATCCTTTTTCGTCTGTATTGGGATTTTGGTTATTTCTGTAACTGTAATGTTTTTAGAATTGAGTGATAAATCGCAAAGACCCAACGGCTTGCGATAACCTTAGGCCAAGGCTCTGGTTTGATTAAATAAATCATTACCCAAACATTACCGATTACTAATAGATGATAACTTAGGCACCCTATACTCAATAGTTCAGAGACTTTCCTGAGCTTTCAAGACTTTACAGTAATTTCTAAAATATATAGCGAAACACAAATACGTACCCTTATAAGTACGCTGCTGAAATGAAAATGTCCAACAGTCCAGCGAGGAAAACCATTATCACAAACAACACACACAATTCACAGGTTCCACTTTCACAACACCATTTATAAATTATTAAATCCACACCCGCGCAAATGATAAAATCAGTTTCTTATTGACATAAACACAAACTGAGCGTCCGCCATATGCAGGTACGTTCAGCACATACCACTCGTACATTATTTTCTACCGACCCGTTCGGAAGTTTAGCAGTGTATGACAAGTATGAATATTTTGGTACATATTGGTCAAAAATTACATGGATTCCATGAATACAAAAAATCAACACTACTGGGTATGTGATATGCTTACAATTAAAGTATTATTTAACGTGAATCCAGAACATTAATCTAGCATTCTCTAGTAGCCGTTAACCAGCTGAACAGTAGTTTCAAAACCGCACCTCTTCATTGTGCGTGATTCAGAACGCACGGCGATTTGGAGCTAACTTCAAGCGGATGCGGTCGGCGCGGCAACTTCAGGGCGCTCAAATCCCGACGAGCTTTGATTTCGATTTACGGAGAAGCGTAGATGCAGGCGGAAAAGGGATAGTCGATATTATATCTTTCAAGTCAACGTCCTCTGTTTAGATACGGCGCGAATTGAGTATTATTTACTTGAGACTGTGGTAATGATATCTTTTACGGAGAGGATTTTTTTTCTTCCATCCGCATAAGCAATTTTATTTATTTTTAACAGAAAGATAAGAGAACTACCGCTTTCTGAAAAAATATGATTGATTGATAGCGCAATACTTAACTAGCTAAATAAACAATCTTGGACATCAAAAATTACAAGTTATTTCTGCATTAATTAATTATTTTTAAAGCATAGACCTAAGTCTATAAACAAGTAGGTGCCTATAATCTACTAAGTTCATCAGTGTTAGCAAGTATTTTTAATTAACTGTTACGTAACATAAGAGTATAATGGATGTTTATCTACAGTAAATTATAGGTGAAAAACTTAAGAAAGTCACCTGTTGTACGTGTGAGTGACGTATTCGAATAGAGAACACATATTTGAAATTAGTAACACAAACAAAACAAATTCCTATTCGAACACGTCACTCACACATACAACAGGTGACTTTATTAAGTTTTTCACCTATACCGGCAATCATACTTCTTACTCGATTCTTTTCTTCAGCAGATTGAAGAGTTTAATTGTGTCATTCTATTATTGATTCGTAATTATTTGTATCTTCTTGAGAATCACGTGCTTACAAATCCCGGTTTTATGACAGGCTTGCACGGGGATGTAGATCCAACACGTAGAGTCCTTTGGAGAAATTTTCTATGTTCCCTGTTTACCTGGGTCGCGTTTTATAAAGTTACAATTTACAATTTCGCTGTTTGCCTCTATTAGTACTGATTTTTCAATTCCCAGATAACAGTAACTGTCAAATAAATGTTAGCTCTATCCTTTTTTGACAGATGACCAGCGATAAGCATGGTAATACTTTTAACTGACGGATACTTTTAACTGAGGATTGAAAAATCACCCCTTATGCACGCACGTATTGGCTAGATAGAGAGGCAAACAGCAAAATTGTAAATTGTAACTTTATACCGCGACCCTGCTGTAACCCATTCACAGGCACATCAATAGATATCCGTAAACTAGTAAATTAGTAATAATTATTATATTTATTAAATAATACGAACAAAACAATCTTCCACAAGAAATACCCGTGTTACTGGCGGAATTACCGTGGAATCACAAATAAAAAAAATTCATTCGTTTTGGTTGTCTGACATTGGGGAGTCGAACATTATTTTGAATATTGGGGAGTTTTTACGCGGTTTCTGGGCTAGTCTTGTATTTAAAGTTGCCTATACCTATTCGGCATTTGGGTTTCAGAGTGGCTATAGGTACTCTGTTTGGTTTGGTGTTTAAAAAAAGGTAAACAATCTTGCTGTATCTTTTTATTGAAAACTACGAGTAGCAAATAAGTTTTAGCAAATATACATAATATAACAAGGAAATACAGTGATTTACATTGTTTTTGATTAATTAAATACCTAGTTTGGATTTTTATATGTTTTTTTAAATAAAAAGATACTGCAAGATTGTTTACCTTTATTTAAACACCAAACCAAACAGAGTATAGTGAGACATTCCGTACGGGTTCGACGTCCAACCCTCTAGGTTTTTTTCATAATTGTATCTATTTTCGCATTTGCACTAATCAAACTGCCATTGTCATAGAAAACGCTGCTCACGCGTGAATGCAGTGCATCCTTATTCCCAACGGACGTGTGTTCTTGCCTTTATAGTGCCACTGGGAAATATGCGCGAGTGTGTACCGCCCTTTAGATTAACGTTTCCGTAGGTTAGGAACTTAGGATAGATGCGTGTACGTTTATTAATATTTTTACATAAAAAGACAGGGGAGACTGAGTATGGTTGTCTTACGGGTTAGTTTTCTCGGCGGCCATGAATGTGTGAACGAACTGTATACATACATACGTACCACCTAAGTTCTGGCCTATTAGAAAAAGTGTTTTTCTGCCCTCCGGGCGGCAAACAGCACATTGTCGGCCGCTGCGCTAAACTAAGTTGCCGCCTGCCGGCTCCGTTGAGCAGAAATAGTACATTGTGCATCAAGGGAGGTAAGTACGGAATTACTAACGAGAGTGTTAGAAGCCCGACGCCGTTAGGCGGAGGGCTTTTATGACTCGAGTTAGTATTCCGCTTACCGACCGTGATGCATACAATGTTTTTCATCACACTTGCCGACAAAAAAATAAGTTTTAAGTAATAATAATATTAAATGACGTACTGACATTTCTATTACTCCCTAGGGAATTTCACTTTTCTATTACTCCCGCTGCGCGCGCAAACAATGGCGCGCTTAGACAACAAGTGTGATGAAAAATAGTATTCACACCTCGGCCGTTAAATGGGAAAGCCTCGGATCACATGTTTGTCGTACACGTACAATTACACGTCATCCGAGACATTTCCCACTTAAACGGCCTTGGCATGTAATCTACAATGGGAATTTTAACCTAATTACCAAAAAAAATTGCGGCTAACTTTGTTTGTTACGACTTTCAAAGGTACAAAACAATTCTATTACTAGTGCGCAAAATTTAAATTCAAAAGTAAATTATTTGTACTTGTGTAGTACACCAGGACTTACCTACGAGGTTAAGTCCCCTTTTGTCTCAAGTCGACTCGGTCACGACGAGTGTTTAGGTTATCGTTCATTGGTCCCAACATGTCCATTACTTTGCTTCGTTACTCATCAATTACCGTGTGTGATCCCGCCTCGTACTTTGGTAAATGGGTCAAAATTATTTTCGTTGTCTTGTTTCATACCAGTCTGTCACGCTTTTAGTTGCTGTTTCGACTCAGTATATTAAAAAAAATCTGTGCACGCTACATTTTAATGCATCGGAAATTGAAAACAAATCATCATATAAGATTAGAAAACATCAATTTATTTTTATAATTAAACAAATTGATATTGAAGTTACTTTTTTACAATGCGGATAATCCCACAATGTCGTAACAGATGTGCTTACCATAGAAAAAAATCAACTACGAAAGACTCTGGTTGTCACGGGATTCGAACCCGCTTCCTCTGGATTGCCGGTCCAACGTGCTTCCAATTACACCAGACGACCTTCCGTCGATCACAGCGAATTTTTCCAATGGTATTGTGAATCTAATCACTAGCGACATCTGTACGTAATGTTTCGAAGGTACTACAACCTTAAGCCACACTCCTAAGACGTATGTATCACATAATCGTCTGCAAGCTCGGCAACTCTACGCTGCGTTGAATTTGCGAGAGAGGGCGCTGTAATCAATACAAGATTAGAAAACATCAATTTATTTTTATAATTAAACAAATTGATATTGAAGTTACTTTTTTACAATGCGGATAATCCCACAATGTCGTAACAGATGTGCTTACCATAGAAAAAATCAACTACGAAAGACTCTGGTTGTCACGGGATTCGAACCCGCTTCCTCTGGATTGCCGGTCCAACGTGCTTCCAATTACACCAGACGACCTTCCGTCGATCACAGCGAATTTTTCCAATGGTATTGTGAATCTAATCACTAGCGACATCTGTACGTAATGTTTCGAAGGTACTACAACCTTACGCCACACTCCTAAGACGTATGTATCACATAATCGTCTGCAAGCTCGGCAACTCTACGCTGCGTTGAATTTGCGAGAGAGGGCGCTGTAATCAATACAAGATTAGAAAACATCAATTTAAAAATCATATCATACAAAATCATCATATCATACAAAAATCACCACTGCGTCACGGTTTTAGGGACACAAAATAAGACAACGAAAAGAATTTTGACATTTATGACCCAAATTTGGTATTTTTTCTTTGGTAAGTAAGTATTTAGAATTTTTAACATGCTAGCAACCCGCCCCGATTTCACACGAGTACAGTACTGATTTATTAAACCTTCCTCTTGAATTACTTTATTAATTATAAATAAAACCGCTTCAAAATCTAAACCTCCTGCCGCCCAGACAATATAATTTTCCAATGAATTTTGAATTCATAATGTAGGAAATAGAATATGTAGAATTTCTTTTGTTTCAGGAGACCTTTTTATAGGCCTCTGGGCGGCTAGAGGTTAAGCATACATATTTAGGTACGGACAGACAGCACCAGCGCCTTTGTTTTACAGTGATTATTTTAAGTAATTTACGTCCATCTAAGCAATGTATACCTCGTAATAATAATTAATTTAAGATGACTCCTTAACTCACAATAGTACATTTCCTAACTAGTGCGGGAAAACTTTTTTTAGTACAGATGGTGTATTTTTTAGGCTCTAGTGCGAGAAGTGTGTCATTTTACGTCAGATTTGAAACTTCGGAGGGCCATCTGTTCTAAAAAACATCGTACGAGACACGTTCAAAAACGTAACTCGTGTCGATTTAAAACATCTCCACTCGTTTCGAATTTCATGTTTTTCGCACTTGTGTCGTAATGTACTATTTTCGGCGAGGGTGAAAGTTGGAGCCCGAGTGAAACGAGGACGACAATCACCCGAGTTAAAAAAAAGTTTTTGCACGTGTATTTTTTTCATACCAAGTGCGTCAGAAAGAAAAGTTCGTTTTTTCGAACTAGTTAGGAATAGTTATTTGTTATACAAGGGTGCAAAGTTGTATTTTACCCGCGAGTATGAAATTGAAACACGAGCAAGCGAAAGGATTCTATAGTTGAACCACGAGCGAAGCGAGTGGTTCTAAAATAGAATCCTGAGCGCAGCGTGTGTTTTAACATACGAGAAGTAAAATACATTTGCACCCGTGTGTAACACAAAACTTTTCCCCTCACTATAGCGAGGAAACTCAAAAAAGGTAATTATTTGTTCACATTACAATCAGTATCGGGTTAGTGATAATAATTTTCCAAATGCATCATGTATTTAATGGAAGATTTTGTCGCAGTAAACTTAGCACGAAAAAGTAAACGCAGCACGATTTTAACACATTCCTGTAGTTGCACACCAACGCCAATGCATTATTAAATCATTCTCATTCATTATTTTTACAAAATTATAACAGAATACCCTGAAAGTTGTTTAGTTTACTATTTTTATGCGTGTTCGAGTCGGTAAATAAAGATTATAACCTATAATATTCTTTGACAATGTTGACGTTGACATTTTCTGCGTTTTGTGATTGCATCTAGTCATCTTATCATCATTCACTAAAACAATTGTTACTAATGGAATTTTAGGATTTATATGTTAAAATCATCATATTATATAAAGGTTTGTATTTTACACTAAATTCTAAAACAAATTATTTAATTATC
The DNA here is from genome assembly GCA_025490895.1 of Thaumatotibia leucotreta. Taxonomy (NCBI): domain Eukaryota; kingdom Metazoa; phylum Arthropoda; class Insecta; order Lepidoptera; family Tortricidae; genus Thaumatotibia; species Thaumatotibia leucotreta. The sequence goes on from JALPQI010012292.1 coordinate 22,174, forward strand.
ATTAATATGGAACAATTTCCATGAGCATTTTACGTTTTGTTATTCCAAAACCAAGGTCATTACTTTGCCACACAAGTGAATAATATGCGTTTTTACACGTTCGTATTAAAGGATAAACGAGCACTTTACGAGCTAGTGAGGGGAAAAAATCTTTTTTATTTAATTTTAGCAGTTAAGTATATGTAATGAAAGATGTAATAATTTTGTTTTAGGAAATAAACGGATTAATTTTTTTTTAGGTTAGAGCAAAAATCTAACGCCGAAAAAGCTACCAGTACTAAGTAGTGAGTAGGTAAATTTGCCTAACTTTAATTCGAACATTTTATTGCTTTGAAATTAATACCAAATTACCATTTTTGTTGAACATTGTGTAACACTAGACATGCGGTACGGCACGCCGTATCTATTCTTTATCAGTACAAAATTCACCCTAACTAACCTTATTGTAAAATTATGGATGTTTGGACTCCGCGGATATGCCGTATGGGGGATTTCTGTATCTTCTGCATCCTTTTGTTATTTGTTAGTTTTTTTTTCTCTGTATTGTTGGTAAAAAGGTGAGGCGGTATTACTGTAGGTAGTTTCACATTGCGTTATATTGCTTCTATTTTTAACTGACTTCAAAATTTTCTACGAACGTGTTTCAAGATGCTATGGAGAGTCAGCCATATTTGCTTACCTTTTTTTTACTTTCAACTGAAGAATGGTATTAAGCATCTATACTCCATCTATACTTCATCCTTAACTATGGTGGATCCTTTATGTTTTTACATATTTATTTATTATTTGATATATATTATATGTTTCTATATTTATTTATTATTTAACTATATTATTATGTATTTATATTTAGTGTTTGTGTAGATATTATTATCGGTTTTATATATCAACAATGCGAATACAAAATTATACTTCAAAATTTAAGTTAGTAAATGTACATTTTATATTTGTCTTTCACCGTTGCTTGTTCATTTCTCATTTCCTCAAAGGTTAACTGGAAGAGATCCCTGAAAGGGATAAGTTCGCCTTTGTTGTATCAAATTGTTTTTGTTTGTGTTTCCTGTATTTCTGTTCTAATGTACAATAAAGCTTATACATACATACATACATACATACATACTTCAAATAGCATGGCCCGACGCCACTGCAAAGTTTTATGTGGCATCGGGCCATGGTATTTGAAATGGAGTATACCTAAGGCCTGGATTACACCTGTGAGTTCTTACGTAAGTTGTAGGGACGGAGCTATACTAAGAAATGAGAGGTGAATATCGCTATCTCATTCCTTAGTATAGCTCCGTCTCTACAACTTACGTAAGGACTTACAGCTATGCTATTCTCTTATTCACACATTCGACTCTGCGTTCGTCAACGAGCTCAACGTCGAGACAGCCTTGTCTAAAATCCTAGCTGTTTTATTTGACATTAGGAATCGAGCCTGTGAGCGACGTTGTGGGCGATTTCGTCGCTGTTTTTCGTTAGAGAATACGAAGTACGTACATTAAACATCAAACTCTCGACGCAGTGTAGTTCCAGCTCACGCCGCATTCTTCGCCGAGCACTAGTGTCGTTTAAAGTGTATTAGTGAATACCATTTTTAGGGTCGACGCTGCCGCAGCGCTGACACAGCACTGACAGCAAGGCGGTTTCCTTAGTAAATAACACTGCAGGTGTAATCCCAGCTTAAGGAAATAAGCTTGATAGTGTTGATAAACATATTCATACACAATCTAATGTCGTACAATAACCTTATAGGCTGTTAAATCTTTATTAGCGTGTTCTCGCTCTCATCGGTGTTTTACGACTTATGATCAGTTTACGAGCAATTTATTACACTATAACAATGTAATCAATATTGGAAGTAAGTGTGTATTACACTTGTATTATAGTATAGTATACAGTGCTCCACCGCTATGAAATCTATCCTGACACCTGTCATTTCAATACATTATCTGTCAACAACGAGGGGCCGCACATAGTGTGCCACTAAGAGGGATAGACATAGTCACTTACTACTAAGACGAAAGTGCCACACAGGCACTTAGTGACGTATTCAACGCATTTGTCTGGCACTTACATTTAGCATCTAATGCACACACACACAAAAAATAGTGGCACAGTGATAAGGACGGACGATTATCGTTCCTTTTCACTTCCACTAGTAAAAAGTTTCATAAGACCATCCCTTTCGTTCTTGCTATTATTATAACGTTGTCAAATCCATATTAATCCTACATTCATGGTCAACAATGTCATTTTTGACATGTGATGTTTTGAAATGACAGCGGCCCTACCGCGAAAAATGAAATTCGTAAATTTCGAGGATTTATCTCTCTCACTCTAATGACGCCTTCGTTTGAGTGACAGAGAAAAATCCTCGAAATTTCCGAATGTCGATTCTTGCGGTAGTAGGCCAGGTGTCAGCGGCCCTACCGCGAACTTCGAAATCCGCAAATTTGAAGGATTTGTATCTCTCACTCTAATGACGCCTTCGTTGGAGTGACAGAGAAAAATCCTCGAAATTTACGATTTTCGCGTTAGTAGGCCAGGATTAACTTTCTAGCGCCCGAGCATTGTAAAATTGTAGATCATTTTAGGCTATACGAAATATATCACGCACAATGACTATCGACTGACATGATTCATGTAATTGTTGGCTACATGTCATTAGTTCATTACTCATTACGAATCACTCTTATTTTATGTAGAAATTGATATAGAGCGCCCAATTGGACACTTACCAACCTTAACAAATGAAAACATTGTCTCGGGATGCTTCTTCCTAAGATCAAGATTTGGTTCACATAATCTCAATAATACTTTTATACCTACCTCATTTCATATTTTAAAATTTGCATTAATTCATATTAAAAAAAATTGCATATTGGCAGTAAAAAGATATTTTTTTGTTCAGTTAAAATAAATAATTTAAAGAATGGATAATGAAGTTGATGGTTTTGAGGAATATATTGGAAGCCAGAGATATTTTATTTGGAAGCTTTTCGGACACGTTAACCTAAATAGAAACGTAAAAATGAGAGGAATTAACAATTTAAATTATTTCTCATCCGAATCCGTCCACATTTTATAATTTTCTTTAGTTAACTGTGATAAGTAAACACACAGTTTTGACTAATATTTTTTACCAAGCTTCGGCGTATATGTAATAGCTTTATGAGTGTATTTTACAATTGTACCTAGTTATTATTCTTTGTATTCGTGAAACCAAACTAATAACTAATATTTTATTAGAGTGGCTTCGAGAAACGCAAATTAGTAAACTTGTAAAAAATATTAGCTCGTGGACTAATATTACTAGTCTAATAAGGTACGAGAAATAGGCCCTTAGTTTCATAAATAATATGTCAATAGTGTCACTTTTCGACACATAATGTATGGAAATGACAGGATTGACTTTGTAGGCCGAGTATAGTAATTTATGGGAATGTCGATCAACAGTATCAATTTAAATTTAGAGAAAGGGAGTCATATAATTTCAATTTCAATAACTAATCTGTTGCAGCTTGATATAAATAAACTCTTATCTATTGTATTAACTTACAAGTTTAATTACTCGTTGACACTTCAGTAATTGGATGCAAATTAAATAACAGTTGGAGAGATACAGATAAGCTACGAAAAATGTAAAAAAAGTCTTAAGATACCGAGGCTTATCTTATCTGGATGATTGTGTTTCCCCTCCGTTACTAATGGTCTCCATAGATCAGTCGCTAGTCAAATTGCCAGTGAAGCTGAAGGTCCTAGGTTCGAGTCCCGGCGAGGACATTATTACAAATATTTGTTCCTCGGTCGTAGCTGTCTATGTATTTAAGTATCTATATGTATCTATCTATTATATATGTATATCGTCGCTTGGTACCCACATCATATGCCTTAACCCCTCGTATGCTTAGACACGGATCCGTGCGTGGGAATTCAATTCAATCTATTGTTTCAAGTGTCAAGGTAACTTTTACATTAACGTAATTTGACAGGAAGCATACCAGGGGTTAATTCAGCTTACTGTATAGGACTAGGTCGATTTGTGTAAGATGTTCCAAAATATTTATTTATTAATATTTACTGACAGATGTTGTTGGATAGAGTATACCTACTTAAAGTTATATTGTAACTATTGAATTTTATAACATCATCATCTTCATCAACATTCACTTAAATAAAACAATGGAATAACAGATAATGTGGTCTTACAAATTCATACAAAGCCCATGCGTGTGCGTACGAAGTGTTCGGAAGCCGGCCGCGTCCCGACGGCATCATAACGACCATTTTATTGCGATACACACTCATAACCTCAGACGTCCCGAGGCGACAATGCAAAGAATGACAACTTTAGTTCAGACACGACACTGATCTCTAATAACTATTAGTACTACTACCTGGCTATGCCTATTGCCTAACTATGTGTGCCTCCCATTAGCTGCCGTGGCGTTATTAATGCGCTTTTGCTTTCTAATTTAGCGATGATAAAATTTGACGCTGACCGACGGCGTGATACAAACCCCTCTGAATTTACAGTATTTATATTCCTTAGCACTCTTTCTAACATAGTTTAGGGATAACCTGGTCCAAAACGTAGATACAGTTTGTATATAGAAAAAGACATACTTCACCACACATTCCGGATGAATTACGAAATCTATGATATGCCATTAGGTCCAACCAACGCACCTTTCTCGCTCGCCTCGCTCCGTCTCGGCTCGCTTTAGCGAATTCGCGGCAGCATAATTATATTATTAGCATACGGGATTGATCATCATCTTCATCATCATAGACTTAAATATAAAAATAAAATTACAGATAACACGGAGATCTTACAAATTCATACAACAAAGCCCATGCGTGTGCGTACGAAATGTTCGGAAGCTGGCCGGCTCCCGACGGCATCATAACGACCATTTTATTGCGATACACACTCATAACCTCAGACGTCCCGAGGCGACAATGCAAAGAATGACAACTTTAGTTCAGACTCGACACTGATCACTACTACTGCTAGTACTGCTACCTGGCTATGCCTACCTATGTGTGCCTCCCATTAGCTGCCGTGGCGCATTAACGCGCTTTTACTTTCTAATTTAATTTAAATTTAATCTCCTTTTTGGAACTATGCATAACTCAATACCCGCAACTAGGTACTTTTCCATGTGCACAGCCACATATGCTTTCTAATCAACTAGAGCTCATGAGGGTAATCACAACGCCCAGTTGCGAAGGTAGTCTTCTCTCCCTGCCACTCTTTCTTATTAGTGCGAGAAAGACGGTTGCGTTTCGATCCAAACTAAACGTTAGCGATTGGCATCTGGGCTACGCACCCTATTATTGGTATTGTCACGTCTGTCACCATATTCTTTGCCGTCACTGGCCTATAATTGCATTTGAAGCCCTCCGCCAATATTGTCTGCAGTCGACGCGATGTCTATTGGCTATGCCAGTTTATGAACTACCATAGACATTTTTTTTATTATTACTACTTATTTGATAACGTGATGACACAAGGGAGCCTCGCTATTGTCTCCAAAATCTAATAATTAGCATTTAAGATATTGTGTACGTTAATCGACTTAATGTGGTCTTTGATGCCTGGATACCTATAGTCTGCCTGATGGTAAGTAGAATTATCGTAGCCTATGGACGTCTGAGACTTGAGGAAAATATCCACGCTGCTGAAACAAATATTAATTAATTAATCATTTCAGGCAACCCATGAACTAATCTTCAATATTAAGCTTGTTAAACGTGTAATTTAATTTTTCATCCCAACTGCACACGCAAAGAGCGTTAAGGATTTCAATTATAACACAGATTACTATAAACTAGATACGGGTAAGACCTTACCCTACGAGACGTAAGAAATGACGAGAAAGGTGCGTTGGTTATACCAAATGGCATATCATAGACTTCATAATATATCCAGAATGTGTGACGAAATATGTCTTTCTCCATATACGAACTGTATCTACGTTTTGGACCAGGTTATTCCTCAACTGTTACAAAGAGTACTGAGGAGTAGAAATACTGTAAATTCGGAGGGATTTGTATCACGCCGTCGGTCAGCGTCAAATAACATCGCTATGGTACGAGGAGTTTGATCGTAATCTGCCGACTAACGTCGATTTGATCAGTCTGTTAACATAGACCTCTCCTATTACCCTATGTGTATGGACGCATTAGGTTAGGAGGAAATGCCCATAATCACTATGGTCACGTGAGTTGGCGATCGCAGTATTGTGTCTACGTGAAGATGCTGCTGCCCAATTTTCAATCAATTAATATTCAGTGACACTTCAATCCCTTAGTCGACTACGACACCCAAGAGTTGGGAGTAGACAAATGTATTCTTACTGCCATGCCAAACACAAAGCATATGTACTGTATAAATGTAACTGAATCAGTAGCCGTACCATGAGTTGACAAGCAACGGCAGTCTCTCACGCTCGCAATGCTGTAGCCGGCTCGCTCGTGCCAATATACACGCAAGTATGAGATGGATAAAAAGTAAACGCGCGATAATATTGGAACTTTTGGAACAAGCGTGTTGGAGTACTCTACATATCGAGTAAACGTCAAAGTAAACATTACTTGCCAGCTGTAGCCGTTCTATGAGCTGTCGCGTTATTATGATGGACTTACTTTCGCTACTTTCGATACGCTAGTTCGATTGGGATAGATAGAAACTAAGTCCGCGTTAGTAATGCGAAGGCAGCACATGGTAGGCATAAGCGTAATGCATTCGATCGCGCTCGTGTAGCATTGTATCGAGGAGAAGTTTCATAAGTTGCGAAACTTGCATAAAGAATGTTCTCGGTAATCTTAATTTAACAAATAATCTAATTAAGCCAAGACCGTACTAGATACATGCCTTATGAGTTATATTTGCTGCCTTGTTTACTTATTTACGATTTAAAATAATTATTTATAACACCTATGAAGATATGGTGGATGAGCCTAACATCATGGGAGAGACAAAAGCCCACAGACTCCGTTGGCTGGGTCACCTTGAGAGGATGGAGGAGGATCGCAGGGTCAAACAAGCATACCTCGGTCGCCCGTTAGGTCGATACCGTTGATACCGTAGATACCGTTGGGGTGACATGTTCGACACGGATCTGCACGATCTCCAAGTTACTAACTGGCGAGAGTTGGCGCAAGACCGAGGGAAATGGCGCATTCTGGTGTCGGAGGCCAACACTCATTTTGGGTCGCTGAGCCAGCGGAGTAAGTAAGTAAGTATTTATAACACAATTTTATAAGTTCTCATGGAAACATTCTCAATGCGAACTTACTCTTAAATTCTCATGAAAATTGTCGTAAATTTCCGAGTATAATCCCGCAATTTTGAGAATATTCTGCAACTCGTACGCTACGCTCGCGTAATGCATTCTATCGCGCTATGACATATTGGAGCGAGGCAATATAATGCTTTACGTAATGAGTAAAACCTAACATATACTTTACTTCCCAATTCATTGTGCAGCTACTGTACGGTTCTACCGTTAATAACATAGCTGGCCTACCATGAGGTGCCGCGACCAGGGACCGGAATCGTTATTTTCTTCATACAAAAAGAACGGTTTTTTTTTGTTCTTTTTCGTTCTTCGGTATATATAAATTGTAAGTTAATATGGATTATTTTAAAAATATGATCTTGTAAATTACATAAAATATTGAGCAATACATAAAGATTATACAACATTTTATGACATTGGGCTATTTCAACGTTTTTGTAAAATACCGGTTTCGGTCCCTGGCCGCGACGTTATTCATCATCTTTATCAGCCTATGATAGTCCACTGCTGGACGTAGGCCTCTCCTATTGACTATGCGTATAGACGCATTAGGAGGTAGATGCCCATAATCGCCACGCTGGGCAAGCGGATTGGCGATCGCAGTAATGTGTCCCCTATGATGACGCTGCTGCCCGTCATCAACCTTTTATCAAATAATGGTTAGTGACACTTCAATCCCTTAGTCGACTCTTACGACACCCGCAGGAGGAGTCGGGGTGGTGACAAATGTTTTCTTACTGCCATCACCATACGGCCAATCGGCAACTCATGGTACTTACAGCTACGGCTATAGGAATTAAGAGTCTGTCGGTGGTTGTCTATGGTTGCGAAGTTCTACACGCTATAAATTGTTATCCACATCTCGCGCTCCATTTGCGCCGTCCATTGCCCGATGTAAGCTACAACAAATGGTTTTCAGTAACTTTTTTAGTTAAACTAAGTTCAGTAACAGTTTTATAGGCTGGTAAACCAAATTGGTAGTAGAAAAACGCGTTAATTTAAAAAAGATAAGCGTGAAATATTGACCACGCATTGGAAATTAGTATTATGCTCTAAATTACTACATATAAATATGTACATATTTGAAAGTATGTATTATAAAGTATTTTTATGGAATTATAGATTTTGCACAAAATGTACCATTTTTAGGATTCCGTAGCCAAAATGGAAAAAATGGAACCCTTATAGTTTCGCCGTGTCCTTCTGTCCGTCTGGCCTTCTGTCCGCCTGTCAATCTGTCCGTCTGTCCGCAGCATAGCTCAGTGGCCGTTAATACTAGAAATCTGCAATTTGGTACAGGTATACATATCAATCATGTTAACAAAATGGTACAATAAAAACTAGAAAAAAAATATTGCATTTGAAACTGGATGATTTTTTTTATTTTTTTTCTAAAGTCAATATTTTCGGAGATAATCGCTCCAGAAGAAAACAAATTGTGTCCTCCCCTCCCTCAAACTTTTGATCCGTAGGTCAAAATACCTAATAAAAATAATGGCCCGACATCTTGGCCTTGGGCTCTTGGCCGGTTTTTTTGAGTATGGCAAACAAAATACCTGAACCTTACCTGAAGGTATTTTGTTGTTTGTAAGGTATGATGTACGAGACCAGGTTATCTATTGGCTAAATTAAAAAAAAACAGCTGCAGCGGCGTGCGCGGCGCGATACGGTCATAGGACATGCAACAGTAGACGCAGGCCAAATAAAGTTGGTTAGGTTATTTTTCCCACATTGGTCTCGGATGCACTTGGAAGTAAAATAAAGTACAGTATAATAAAATCAATTTGAGTAATATCATTTATAAACAGGGTACCATGCCATATGGATTGGCTCTGGAAGAAGCTCTTTATGTACGGAGTAAAAAATAGAGAGCATTTTTTATTTCAATCGTGAATAACCCGCTAGAATTATTATTAAGAAATTAGATATTTTCTCTCATCCAAGCACATTTAAAGTCATCTGTAATGAAAATCTCTCGAGAGTCGCTGTTCAGCAAATATGGCAGCCATTATTAGATATAACGTAGTCGCTCTGTTTATGTTGGCGTTCAGGCCTAAACGCACAGATTAAATAAATGTGTTGCAAATACTCCAGGTGCACCGGTCGACGCAGCATAGAAACCCCAATGAGATGGATTGATTATTGATCGATAACCAGTCAGACGCGGATCCAGGAGTGGGGGGGGGGAGAGGCATTGATTGATTGATTGATTTCTTTATTGGTAAAAATCATTTTTCTACAGGTCATCATTACATTAGGTAGATACATTATAATTACAATTTATAATAACAAGAACTAAATAACTAATACTAATTACACATCACAATAAATCCATACATATACAATTGAGAATTATGAAATAAATTAATTGAGTAAAGAAAACATTAAGAGCAATTACATACAGTTATGAACTCCACGAAGAAACTCATCCACGCTGTAACATGCTAGTACGATTAGCATTGATTTAAGCTTCCTAGTAAACTCATGGTTACTTTTCTTTCACTGACTTTATATGAATTATGAATAGGGGCACTTCCATAGGCTGGATCCGCGCCTGTAACCAGTAGCCATACCATGAGCTACAGCGGCGTCATTAACACGCGTTTACTTTATATCCATCCCGCTCGTACTTCCTTATTGGAGCGATCGAGTCGGATAGAAAGTAAACACGTGTTATCCCTCTGCAACAAACGTACCTCAGACGTATTTTCAACTTCATGTTGTCAATAATAAGACACATGTCACGTGACCGACAGTGGCAGAGGGTTTTAATAACGCAGAGGCCGCTCATGGTACGGTCGGCTCTAATAATATGTATACGATTTTGATGCTTATGTGGAAGCACTTGGACGAGTTTAAAATGCGACGTCCTGATCAGAGGAGAACTGCCAATGATGTGATACCGGTTCCTGCCAGATTGGCGAAATCATCAAATTCTTTGCGAGTAGTGGGTGTCAAAATTTATAATAAACTGAGTTCGGAGGTTAAACGGGTGCCTTCCTACGAGCAATATGTCAATCTCGTAAAGACGTTTTTATTAAAGAAAGCATACTACAGCGTTAAGGAATTTTATAACGATCATTGACATGTCTAGATTATTATTATTGTTTATTATTATCCTTTAATTAATGTGAATAATGTATATTTTGTGTGATGTTTTTGTTTTTGAAATAGATTTTTTTTTTTATTATTATTTATTCTTTTGACATGTCTAGATTAAGATTATTATTATGATTTGTTTCCCTTTTTACTAATTTTATGAAGTTGTATTTGCTGTATTGTTTATAATGTGTAATTTTGTTTTGACTTGTGTTTTTGTACATTAAAGAATTTGAATCTTGAATCTATGCCTTTGATATACGCTCCGAAATGTATACATATTATTAGACGTGACTATACGGCTACAGTAGCCGTACCATGACTTTGCAAGTATCGTTAACGTTAGGTTTTACCAGATACGTAAAACAGGCCATCGCGCTCGCTCCCACATATCAGTACGAGTGCGAGAATGAAATCACGTATCGAGTAAAACCTAACGCGTCCTTTACTTTCTAACAGCTGGGTGGCGTATCGGTTAGTATTATGTAATCTGTGCAAAACGACCGGATATGCATGTAGGCGAGAGAAATTGTTTATTTGTTCAATGCCAAGCCGAGTGTAAGCTGGGATAATAATAATAACTCTCCTTTCAGTTTATCTTTGTATTTTGTGAGTGGATGAAAATGGCTGAATTTGAGGTATGAATTATTTGCAGAGTTTTATTTTAGTCTACTTGTACACCTATTACATTAAGGGGTGATTAAATTCTATGGTGAGTTAGGTTTAGGTACTATGTCTGAGAGTTAGACCTTTTTAGGGTTCCGTAGCCAAAATGGCAAAAACGGAACCCTTACAGTTTCGCCATATCCGTCTGTCCGTCTGTCCGCAACATAGCTCAGTGGCCGTTAATACTAGAAATCTGTAATTTGGTACAGGTATACATATTAATCATGCCAACAAAGTGGTACAATAAAACTAGAAAAAAAAATTTTTCGGGTACCTCCCCAACTGGTGAAGTTGAGATGATTTTTTTTCTGTAATCCTATAGTGTGGGGTATCATTGAATAGGTTTCTTAAAAATAATAAGGGTCTTTAAATTTTTTTTCTAAAGTTAATATTTTCGGAAATAATCGCTCCACTAAAGAAAATTGTTTGTCCCCCCCCTAACTTTTGATCCGTAGCTCCAAAAAATATGAAAAAAAATCGAGGAGAGTGGGCTTATATAATACTTTGAAATAAAACTATTTCGAATATAATCGGCCCAGCCGTCCTGCTATGCTATTCTCTTATTCACACATTCGACGCTGCATTCGTCAACGTGCTCGACGACGAGACAGCCTTCACTTCGACGTCGAGCGTAGCGCTGCGAAAAACGATATTCACTAACGTAGAACAGCTCGTCGTCGAACTGTAGGCGGGTAACTCTCGACGCAGTGTAGTTCCAGCTCACGCCGCATTCGTCGCCGAGCGCTAGTGTCGTTTAAAGTGCATTAGTGTATACCATTTTTAGGCTCGACGCTGCCGCAACGCTGACACAGCGCTGATAAGGGCTCAAGGCGGTTTTCTTAGTGAATAACACTGCTGGAATAACTACGGAACCCTACACTAAGCATGGCTCGACATGATCTTGGCCGGTTTTTTTTCCTTGGCACTAATTTTCGGTAGATATATTGTACTATTACGAAAAACGGCGCGAACTTTTAAGTTCTTTGATTTAATGACTTTATATTTGAAAATTAAATAAAAATGTAATCCAATCAATACGCTTAGGTTCGAGAATTTTTAACCCATATCTCTTCTTTTTTCGCTAGCTTCAGTGGATCTTAAGATATTTAATAACATGACAGACAGATGGACGGATAGGGTCACACCATAAGGGTTCCTTTTGTACCTCTTTGGTACGGACCCTAGAAAATGGGCATTTTGCAGGTTATACCTACCTACACATAAACTTTACGATGAAAATGCGAAAAAAAAATCGAAACGGGTGGCGATAAATTAAAACATGACCGCAGGGATGTTTTAAATCTACACGTGTTACGAATTTCGTTTTCGCACGTGTATCGTACGACGTTTTTCAGTATAGCAGATTGTGCGCCGAAGTTTCGCCCTGAAAAATTAACCGGGTCTCGCACTAGCGCGTAAAAATAGCGACATATATACTGAAATAGTACATTACGCTACAAGTGCGAAAAAAATTAAGTTCGAAACGAGTGGAGATACATTAAAAATCGACACCAGTTACGAATTTCCTTTTCGCACTTGTATCGTACGACATTTTTCGGTACATATGGCTCTCCGATGATTTCGACCTGACGTAAAATTAACTATTTCTCGCACCAGCGCGTAAAAAAAGCGCCATCCGTACTGAAAAAAGTATTACTTATTGGATTATTTTAATTCAAATTAATGTACTGGACTGGGCTACACTACTCACAACATAAAAGGTAATAATGTACCACTTACAATTAGGCAATATCGGTAATTATATCTTAATGTTTCCGGGTCAAAATGGACGATAAAAAGAGAAAATAGGTCGCCGTCAAGGAGACGTGGAAAGTTTGAGAACAATCTCGAATGTTCGTGACGGTTGGGAGTGCGGTTGAGTTTAAAACAAAATACAGACTGTTTTGAAATGTTTATGGTGTAGGTATGTTTCCGTCTTACTTTCAAGTACGGGGGCGAAATTTCGAACAAAAGTACGCGGTTTTGCATACTTATTTTCGGTATTGAAGGAAAAGTCGTAAGGATAATAAATTATGTACCTATATTTCTTTTTAGGGTTCTGTAGTAAACTAGGAACCCTTATAGTTTCGCCATGCCGGTCTGTCCGTCCGTCTGTCCGCAGTAGGGAATGCAAACCGGTTTTTTAGTTTTTAGGGTTCCGTAGCCAAAATGGCAAAAACGGAACCCTTATAGATTCGTCATGTCCGTTTGTCCGTCTGTCACAGCTGATTTACTCGGAAACTATAAATGCTACAGTAACGAAATTTAGTAAGGATATGTGTTGTATAAACCGCTACAGGATTATGATACTAAATTGTAAAAAAAAACAATTGGGGTGGGGGCCCTCCATACACGTAACTGGGGGATAGAACATTTTTTTTAGTTGTATATAAGCGTGTGGGGTATTAATAGAAAGGTCTTTGAAAATGATAACAAGGTTTATAAATCTTATTTTTATTTAAGCAAATCGTTTTCGAGATATCAGCTCTCAAAGTCTGCAACATGAAACCCCCCCTCTATTTTTTAAACTACGCGATATAAAATTTAAAAAAAAGTAACGCACATTAATAAACTCTATCAACGATTTTTGGTTTGATTAAATTATCTCCTATAGTTTTTTAGGTAGGTTGATTTAACTGTATTTTTTAAATAATAAATCGATAATGGTACGGAACCCTTCGCGCGCGAGTCCGACTCGCACTTGGTCGGTTTGTTTTTTAGTGTAACTTTATTCTAGTGACACAAAACTCCATCCGTTTATCCGAACCCATCTGCTCTACGCCGCAGCCGGAACAAGTTTCCGAACACTCCCGAACGCACGGTAATCCGCGGACGCTAACGCTTCTAATCTCTTAATGCCAATTAATTTAATAGTAAACCACTTGACAAAAGCGATTTGTACAAATCCGCCGATTAACAGTGCCAGCGGCTGTTAAACTTTGCTTGTGATGACAGCGCTTATTGGAAACTTGTTTTGTTTTATCGTTTATTTGGGCACAAACGGTACATGTTTCTTATAATTACAAGTATCATTACATATTTCCTAAACCAATACAGTTGCCACTAATTAATAGATCAAATAAATTTAAAAATACAGCGAAATAACTAACAGGAACACAAAATCACAAAGAGGCAAGTCACAAAATTTAGTTACAATTAAATAGAATTAAAATAATTTCGGAGGTTGCGTCTATACTCTATACATATACAATTGGTTAAAAAGACTAGGTGAGAAGCGATAATATTTCATGCTTTAAATTAACTAAAGAGACATCAAAAATATCAATCTGGGAAAATGAATTGTTACTAAGTCTGCAGGCTCTTATAAGAAAAGAGTTAGATTTTAATCATCATCATCAGCAGCGGATCCAATGCTTCACTTAAGGCTGAGCCACACCGGAAGCGTGTGCAGCACGTGAGCTTGCGCGTGTGCGTAGTGTGCGCGTTCTAGCGTATGTAAATGTCATACCAGATGGCACACCGTTTTTCTGGATACGAGGGGTGTGCCGTCTAATGTGACAATTACCAAGGATCGGACAAACGCCCGTCATTTTGAAAACATAACCCTGTTCCGTATGGTAGACTCCTTATCTTATGATGTTGACATATTTTATTAATTTAAGATATTTATTTATCTCTGATATTTTTTTTAACAAGAGCACAAAGTATCTATTTAGGAGGATCCCAACTCTTTTTTAGAAAACTTGTACACACCATGACTGTTCGAAATGTGTTACAACGTTAATTAAAATACGCGATTTAATTTGTTTAAATCGTTTTATATCATGAATAACTATCGCGGTAACTGAATAAGATACACACTCAATAGATTAAAATTCAATATCAAAAATTCCAAGTCGTTTATTTGTCATAAATTCACAATACGGGTACGTACAAGTAAGAAGGAGTTGGGGGATCTCCTAAATAAACACTTTGTGACAGTTTTATTTAAAAAATATCTTACAAAATAAAATAATTAATGTCAACATCATAAGATAAGGAAGTCTCTACTGTATGGAACATGTATTTTCGAAATGACGGGCAATTGTCCGATCCTTGACAAATACATATTCTACAACGCGCACGCATCCAGTGTGGTTAACCCTTAAGGCCTCAGTTGATACAACGTACGTGCACGGTACTCCGCATGCCTCCAGTGTGGCCGGTCCGGACACATGTTTCTTCCTAGCCTTACTCCCATGAGATTTCGCTATGTTATTAACGCGCGTGTACTTTCCATCCATCCCGCTCGCCCTTGCGTAGATATTGGCGCGAGCAAGCCGGATAGCTCGCCGCGGTAGCTCATGGTACGACTACTGGTATATGTATTGGAGCGAGCGCGATTGCCTGTCATACGTATCGAGTAACCTAACGTTACCAATACTTGCAAAGTCGTTGTACCGCTACAGGACGCACCATGTTCAAGAAAATAAAAACATTGTAACCCTCATTGAATCTTAATTTAAGCACCCTTTTTATACTTTGAATAAAAATATAATTTTCTACCTAATTAAGGCACCCGACATTCTGCCTTTGAAGTTCCTGATTAATACTTTGATGTTGTTGTGGCGAACTTTTGGTAAAGTTGGTAAGTACCCACTAAGCTTGCGTTTGTAAAGGTGAACCACCAACTCGGCATAGATTATTAAACTAGACAGAGTACCATATTCATTCGTGTTGCTGTTAGCCAAATATTAAAAAATATATATTTATATATGTAGGGACATTATACGAAAAATGATACACATTTTAACGATAAACGGGTCTTATTTTATTTTATTTATTTGGGGCATCAACAGCAGTACATAAGAAATTTACAAAACTGAGTGTACAGTAAACACAGCCAATAAAAGATGTCCACAAAAATACAATCAACATGCAATAACAAGATAGAGCGTGCGCATTTATACTAACATTAACATCATAAGTTTCAGTTATAAAGTTTGCATACATTACGTAATGGCGTAAACTTACGTTTAATATTATTCAGGCGTTTCGGGTATGACGTCACACCCGTGGTCGCAGTCGTCGCAGCAGGATTGTCTTTAAAATATGAGTGACATCGTGTAAGTTTAAATCAATACATTTAAAGCAGTGGACTTCTTGATTTTCTTGTTTAAATATTTTTATTTAACAATATTAAAAGCTTATGAACAACACGGATGTTCATTTGATCAAATAATGGATTCAATGTAAATACTCTTTTAGCAACAAAATCTTAAAGAGAAAATTGGTCGGTTGATTGTTGGCATAGTCATTCGATACAAGATACGTTTTCTCATTGGAACTTTTAACATCAGAGGCTGTAGCCAAGTTGCCAATAGCTAACGCTTAGCATGATTTTGTCTACCAACACCAGTATCCTCTTAGTTACTCAAAGGTTAGCTGGAAGAGATCCCTTAAAGGGATATGTTCGCCTTTGTACAATTTCATTGTATATGTTTTGTTTGTTGTTTTTATGATTTGTGCAATTAAGTGTTTACTACTACTACTACTACAGTCAAGGGCATAAATATGTATACACTTTTTTATCGTATGCCGTAAAAATAAGGTGCAAAAGTGTATACATATTTTTGCCTTGACTGTACTAACGCTCAGTAGCGCATCGTACTTTTCATTTTCTTTCACTCTTCCTTATTATTGCGGCAAAGACAGTAATAAATTTGTTTCGCTTCACGATTGAGCGTTAGCGATAGGCATCTTAGATACGCACCCACTTTGGATAAGGAGAAATATTTAAAGTTTTATCTTAGCTCGTTTTAAGCTCATGGCTTCTCCCATAAAGTTTATGACGCAACTGAAGGCCTAACCAAGATGCCATTATGCAATAGTATACGATAAGTAATTTCTAAATGAATGAGAATGACAGAGTCGTACGAAAAGTCAAGTGACCGAGAAGTTAAGTTTTTATATGTACATTATTATGCTCACGAACTTATCGCTTATCGTATACGATTGCAGCTAACTGTCTTAGTCGAACTAAAATGAAAGAGTGACAGAGAGGGACAACTACGATACGCTACTAAACGTTAGCGATTGGCAACTTGGCTAAGCATCCTGTTACTCTGTTTCGTTCAATTCTCTGTGTATCTTACAAAGTTCACATAAGTGATTGTTAGAGTGCCGTTGGCGTTGCTGCTAAAATCCATACTAATACTTTTCTAAGAATGTTTTATTATTTATGACTAGATTACGGTCAAGTTATTATTCACCATCCTTAGGTATAGATGCCTACAATTTCTACTTAGTATGTTATAATTATGTATAAACAAAATCAAGGAGATTAATTGGTGTACATTTAGAAGCAGCAAATTTTGTGGGCATTTCTCCGAGCGTTTCAACCGCCGTGACTTCGGTAGCAACATTATTACTCGATTTCCGTGAGTATCTCATTTATTTGGATATATTGGTAAGTTAAGTTGTCAACTACATCTACCAATACGAGTATATCCCAAATTTCTTGCATCTCTTACGGGATTCGTGTGATAACTGATAAGGCTGCTATCGAAGTCAGGGTGGTTGAAACACTCGGATAAATGCCCTTGTATGCTCTTTTAACGTAACAGATAGGTAAACTCCGAATATATATTTTTTGAATTCTATTGAACATATTGCGAAAGTACAAATCAAATTATTTATTAACTAAATATTTTGATTTGTACTTTTAATTTTTCTCCACCTCGGACATAGGTGATCTTGGTCGTTTTTCTTTGGTATATGACATCTAATATCTATAATTTTTGAATTCTACTGACCATTGATATAAACATGTGAATGAACGTATAAATGTAACAATCCGGGCGTTGGCATAATCGGCCGGCCCAAATCTATTTCAATTTCAATTAAAAACGTTCGCTCGCCAAACCGCAGGGTATGCGGCGGTCGGCGGGTTTCGCTCGAAAACGAACGGTGTTGGAAGTGTTAAAATTTGTTACTAAATCCTCGCTATACTTCCTGAACCTCGGATCTACGGGAACACCTTTATGTCACTCTTAATAAAAATCACTCGCTAGTCACTATGTACTTATACAATGTGTGGCCTACCGGGGTGAAATTTTAAACGGTGCATTAATAAGCTGATCAACAATCATTTCCACATGTTGTAATGAAAAAAAAAAAAATTGTAATTATTTGTTTATGTATTTTTCATTATAATGGGTTCATTTACTTGAATTAAAAGTTATCAATAACTTATCCGCTTGCCCAGCGTGGCGATTATGGGCATTTACCTCCTAATGCGTCTATACGCATAGTTAATAGGAGAGGCCTACGTCCAGCAGTGGACTAACATAGGCTGATGATGTGTATGTAATAACTTATCATTTTTAAATCATTGAAAAATATACAAGTTTTTTTTTAAAACCGTAACAAATTAGTGTAAAAATAAAAACAAAATTATTGTTATTGCTTCGTACCTGGTATACCATCAAGATATCTTGCGACTGACAAGCTACGACATCGTGATGCCATGATCCAGTACTAAAGGTCCATAGCTTTGAATGACAATATCTCCGAACTTAACCACTTTGAAACACCGCACCGGGACCTTTACAGGATTATTGCCGATAGTCTAAGACCGTACCGTCAAAAATCATGACCCTTGTTCATAAGAAAAGGACTTAACAGCCCAGTGTGCCTAGCCAAGTTGCCAATGGCTATCGCTCAGTAGCGTATTTTAGTTTTCCGTCTTTGTCATTCTTTCTTATAAGTGCGACAGAGACGATTAAGCGCTAGGTAATTTTGTGTTAACTAAGAAGGCGGAATCAGATAATCGTTTTGTTTATGTACCGATCTACCGATTGAAAACTTCACATTGATTGAATTGAAGTGTCAACTGTGTCAAGATAACATCAAGTTTGTTGATCAACAGACTTTCCTAATAAATTTAATAAAAATGTTTGAACTAGGTAATGTGATTTCTAAGAAGTGATAATGTGCAGTGATTTTTGATATCAGTTCAGTGAATAATACGATTCAAAATGTGCTGGCTAAGACAGTAAGACACAGAAAGAATTGTTGATGTAAATTTGTTGTGCTAGTGTAGTCCAAATCTCGCATGTTTTAAATTGTAGTATTTTCTAGTAATGGATAATTCAGTAAATAATTTAACGTCGGCAACAGTTCGCAGTTACTTTAATGATTTGATCGAATTAAAATGAAAACGAAACTAGCTTTTCCTCTCAGAAACGTCAAATAAATGTTTGCATTACATTGCTGCTCGAGATTTTTATAAAAATTAATTACTCTTAAATAATAAAGGCAATCGTTATATTATTTTACTAAAATGGTTAACAACACTTTAATCTATCGTTACTTAAAAGCAATGTCGCTATCAAAGACACACACTGTATTATCGAACCGGGTTACTCACGTATTAAAGTCGATGACTGCTCGACATGTTTGACATGTTTTGCTCTTAATGGGTCGAAACATGTCGAGCAATCATCGACTTAAATACGTGAGTAACCCGGTTCGATAATATTTTAATATGTTCGAGTCTCACGTTAGTTATAATTATATTTATAATTATACTTCGTTTTTATTTAATTTTTTCAAAGTAACAGTTTTCTCTGCGCAAATCCACCATATTTTTTTCAGAGTCCCTTTGTTTTTTTTAACGACTAATGGCAGCAACAGTCTTGAATTTTCTCATACAGCCAGCGATGCTGTCAAATCCTTCTTGTTTAAATGAGTGTTTAATTTAAATGAGTCGATAAAACACCTCGGTCAATCCCTCTGACAGTTTAGTTTTTGCTAGAAGAATTTCGCTCCTTGATTATCATTGTCTACTCCCTGACCTAGCACAACTGGTGACTGGTGATTGTCGCGATTCATATGCGACGAGTACCTAGTTGTGAGACAGAGGTGCTACCTTGAACCACGAATAAATGTTGCCTCCCTGTCACACTTATGTACGAATTCACAAGTGCGAGAGGCAACACATCGTTGTGGTTCGTGGTAGGGCCTCAGATTATGTGTAGGTATTTGCGAATAGCGTATAGAGTATTTTAAAATACAGTAAAAGTATATATGTACTGGAATCTTAATATTTTTGTCCCCCACAGGGTATATTGATGACCTGAAGTCCGCTGGATGCGGGTGGCGCAGAACCGGTCATTGTGGCAATTATTGGCGGAGGCCTATGGTCAGGACTGGACGTCTTTCGGCTGATATGATGATAATGATGATTTATTTTTCATTGTGTCCGTATACACAATGTGATTGTATTCGCGACATAAATGGGCCGATTAGGAGCAATCACACTAATGCTTTTCCAATAGCATGATGGATGTCCTGATTGTTATATCGACGAGTAAATTAAACGTAATAAATAAGCGGACTTGGGAATAGAAAACTTAATTGGTTGTTATGTAGCTAGATTGGAAAAGAGTTCGAATTGAACTATCATCATTATCAGCCGAAAGACGTCCCCTGCTGAACATAGGCCTCCCCCAAAGATTGCCACAGTGACCGGTCTTGCGCCGCCCGCATTCAGCGGACTCCTGCGACCTTCACCAGGATCATCAGTCCACCTAGTAGGGGCCTACGCTTCGCCTTCTCGTAATTGAAATATAACGCAACTGGTGACCGACGTGCTGGCAGCTAACTTGCTCAACGCATTAGTATCGCGATACAGCGAGGTAATGCTGCCAGCTTTTTGATCCCAACTTTTTGATTTATTTAGTTTTAATGTGACAGGTCACTTTAGTTTTAGTTATATTTTATTGCTATAGTTTATTTACTTTTAATTTTATAATTTATTTCAGTTTTAATTATAATTTGGTAGAATAACTATGATTATTGTCTTCATAACAATAGGTAATTACTAGAGCTAACATCGTGGTGAGAAACCCGATATTTTTCAACCGATTTTAAGAAAGGAGGTTCTCAATACGACTTTTTTTTTAACATGGTTTCGGCAGCGCAATTATTTATCGGGAACGAATAAAGTAATGGTCCTAATTATGCGAGGGAAACCAGACTATGGCGGCAGTACCAACCAGACCGTACGGAAAAGTACTATGAAAATTCATTCCCGCTCACGTGCGGAATAAAAAACTTTCTGTGCTTAAGTTTACCCTTAAAAAGAGCACTTTCTGAGCATATGCATTGTAAAGCAAATATTAGTATAAAGAGTTCTTAAAAATGCTAATATAAAAACCAAATCCCGTTAAATAATGTCTAAGACGTTTTACTATGTTTTTTCTTTAATAGAAATGCCAATTCCCAATTTGCCGAAAAAGACATTCAATTTCATTAAGCCTAAAGTGCCTCTAAATTCACTAAGTCTGTGAAGATTGGTCTAGGGCTAAACTAAACGCACTTGACGTTTTAAGGGGAGTGAACTAACCTTCTAAGAAGTCACCAAATTAAAAAAAACTTCAAAAACCGACTTCAACCGATTTCTCCATGTTCCCATCATCAGACTCTGACTTGATGCAAACGGGAACATCTCGTTTTGTTTTGAAGTCGGTTATTAAAACGATAGCTAGTTGAAAGTTCTGAGGTAACTACCAAACATAAAATAAAATAAAAAAACATAATAGTCGAATTCAGAACCTCCTCTGAAGTCAGTTGATGACTTAGATTTCTGATCAATTGATCACACATATCATCAGCCTATTTCAGTGAATCGCTGGACTTAGGCCTCTCCTATTATTTACTAATACCTTAGTCAGCCTCCGTAGCCTAGTTGGTAGTGACCCTGCCTGCGAAGCTAGAGGTTCCGGGTTCGAATCCCGGCGAGGGCATCATTTGTGTATTTATTTATCACAAATATTTGTTCCTTGGTCATGGCCGTCTATGTATTTAAGTATCTATTATGTAGGTATATATGTCGTCGCTTGGTATCCACATCACAAGCCTTAATTGTGTGGGATGTGCCAAGATATTCATTTATTTTATTTATTGATTTACCTTTAACTTTTTTGAGGAATGATATATTAATGTACGGTTCAATTTAATTCAGCTGGAGCTTTGATACTTCTATTCCAGTCTAAAATTACTTGACCTTCAAGCAATTTAGACATGTTTCCTCTCCAAGGAATTTGATTAAAGGTCGCCTCGTCCGAGCAAAAATTAAAAAGGGTCACCCATTTGTACTCACCCTAGTAACAAAGGCAGTAGTTCGCATTTTCGTCACGCACATAACCCGATTATTTACGCATTCCATATTTTGCCACGAGAGCCTTTCAAAACGATTTTATTTCACCGATTACTTTGCTTTTTGTGCGATTTGAAGTGGGATTTTATCGGATTTATTACGTGCAAATAGTTCAAAGGTATTTTTTAAATCTACATCATTTTATGTGTTTTGAATTCGGATTTTCTGTTTATTCTAGTTTCAAATATTCTGTGTATTCTGATAGGATAAATAGATATACGTGTAACGTGTAGATATATACCTACATATTACTACAGGTTTGTAGCAGTGCCATGTACAGAAGAAACCGAATGTTCACGAATATCTGAATATACGATAGGTGTAAAAGACGTCAAATGCAGAAAGTCGACCATATTTGTTTACTTTTTTATACAAATCTGAGGGTGATTGTACAATAACCATAGGTTCTCCAAGCTAAAACCTAGTTCTGGGCATATATTTATAACAATTATAACCTAAAATCAATAAAACTGTAATATAACATCGCGACGCAGGACCAGGCATTGTGGTAATCTTTGGGGGAAGCTTATGTCCAGCAATGCACGTATTTCGGCTGATATGATCTTTTTGTAGCTGGGTGTGTAAGTATATACTCTGTATTTCTCTTAAAATGTTGGCTGGAAAAGTTGGTTGCCAACGGTAGAGAGGCCGAATATAAGTAGTTACACTAGATACTTTTGCAATTTTGAAAAATCGCGATTTAGTAGAAACGTTATACTTCGCAGCCGATTATAACATTATAAGTAACATAGCAACAATATTTAATTGCATGTTTGAGAATAATATATTGTTTGTGTACATTGAAAGTCTCATACTTGAATTTAAAAGCTACATTACAATTGACCAGATGAAGACAACACCGTATCATAGACAGCATTAATTAATCCCTTTCCTATATTAAATCCAATTAACATCAAACAATTTACAATAAGCAAAACAGTTACTAATATTATCAAAGTGAGGGGGACCGTAAACATAATATATAGATAAATGAATACAAAACATATCATGGTGCTGTCAAAACTTACTACATATATGTGTGTGAGTTGTGTGACCCACATTAGTTGTGTAATATATGACAAATACAGGATCTAACGGATCAAAATAGATAAAGCCGAACAGTAGGTCCTCTATCAAGTTTTGTACTTGTCGTGAAGAAACTGTTCGGAAAACCTGTGCTCACTGTAAATTGTGAACATCACATCAAATCATCAGCCTATATCCATCCACTGCTAGACAACGGCATCTCCTATTGCCTAGGTATATGTACGCATTAGGAAGTCTGGTAAATGCCCATAATCGCTACGCTGAGCAATGGTGAACAGTAAAATTTATTTTATCAGAACTATTAGACCTATTAGTAGTTCTGTGTCTGTGAATATGAGATGTACCTAAATTCAACCTTGTGTCAAAAGAATAAAGTTAAATTATTAGAGGAATGACTAAATCCGATCTTATGCCTTTCATGACGAGAATTATCTTACAGGCACTCGCTAGTAACATGCAGAGATGAGGCCATTTCGTAGCATACACTTTTTAATTTGTATTTTCTTGTCTCGTTTCTGTATATTGAAGTTTTTGTGTGGTACGTATAAACTTATTTCTATTTCTATTTTCTATGATTAAGGATACCCCACGCTCGCACGATACATGTACACATCTGTGTCTTACCGGTTCTTCTCGGGTCAGCGGTGTAGGGTTAGAACTGGAAGTCGTTTTAATTTTATGTGTACCTTAGACCATTCAAAAGAGCTTGTCGCTATTCCAATTTGAATAAAGAACCATTTGACTTTGACATCACACCTACTGTATTGTTTCCTATGTGTGGTTTAGAGACACGTATCACGCGCGGCTTTTAAGAAGTGTCCTCATGACGTAGTGACACTTATATGTGACACCGAGCCAGATAACAAGTGACGACCCTTTGAGTTGCTTTAAGCGTAATGTATCAATGAGAATGTTTAGTAATACGGAATTATATATGTAATCTGAAATATTATACGTAGTAAATAATGTTATTGAGACAATTAACAAATTAATCTGTCAGCCTCCGTAGCCTATGAAGCTGGAGGTTCTGGATTCGTATACCGGCGAGGGCATTATTTGTGCATTTTTATTTATCACAAATAGTTGGTATTTGGTCGTGGCTGTCTACGTATTTAAGTATCTACTTATCTATTATATATATCGTCGCTTAGTATCCACATCACAAGCTTTAATTAAGCATACTGATACTGATGTTCAATAGT
The DNA here is from genome assembly GCA_025490895.1 of Thaumatotibia leucotreta. Classification (NCBI taxonomy): domain Eukaryota; kingdom Metazoa; phylum Arthropoda; class Insecta; order Lepidoptera; family Tortricidae; genus Thaumatotibia; species Thaumatotibia leucotreta. The sequence continues at coordinate 46,662 of JALPQI010012292.1, forward strand.
TATTTATTATACAAGGGGGCAAAGTTGTTGTTTAACTGTCGTGCCAATATTGAGACCTGAGCTAGCGAAAGATTCCAAAATTGAGCCACGAGCGTAGCGAGTGGTTCAAAAACTGGAATCTTGAGCATTGCGAAGGTCTCAAGGCACGAGAGTTGAACAAACTTTGCCGCCAAGTGTAATACAACTTTTTTCCCCTCACTATCGCGAGGAAATATGATTACAAATCTCATCCAAATGTAAATTAACTTGAAGAAACCATTTAAAACTCTATGTCGAAACGTATCGTAGAATAGAGTTACTTCTGGAAATTAAATATAGCCAATGGCTTACAAAGTCACCCATGAGAACGACCAAGTTAACATGTGAGCTCCGATTGCGCATGTTTACTACGGTCATACAGATCCACTTATACTAGGCAGTAGGGGGCTATAGGAATTAGAGCAATGTCAAATTACTTTATTCACAAGAGTGTAAAAAGCGTTTTTACCCGCTCGTATTAAACGATAAACGAGCGCTTTACGAGCTAGTGAGGGGAAAAATTTATTGCTTTAATTAACCCGAACGAACAACTTAAACAGTAGGTATAGTTCGGGAAATATTATTTGACAAACTGTTATCTTACTTACGACCTTTTGTTTTGCGTTAACACTTATTAGACAATCAGCAGTCTAGCACTTTTTTATTGTTAATGATGCAAAACAAAAGGTCGTAAGTAAGAGAAGAGTCGGTCAAATAATAATTCCAGAACTATAAAATGTTACAATTAGGTAAAACACGTGTATCATAAGACTTACATCGGTAATGTTTGTTGATTTATGATCTGATGGGATTACTGGGTACCGATTAAAAACTATTTTGATTAGGCAGGTACAGGTACTTGAACATCTACCTACACCGCCGAAGTAAAAGTTCCTATTAGTTACTCTCACATAGTTATTTTAATGTTAGTTTTTATCAAAAGTAAGTCCTTAAATTTATTCATTACACTTAATATGTCACTTGGGAGGCGGCGTAAGATGTAAACAACACATGTTCATACATACTTAAAGTAGATTAGCATAGAATGTAATTCGAGCTGTTGACTGTATTACGTTTCCTCCAATCTCAAAAGTACCTACATAATATTTTATTTATATTATTAACGTTAAGTACATTTCCAAATTCAATAACAAAGTTTCTTACACTAACAATAAACTTAACTATCTAACAACTAAAAGCCTAAATCTAAATAAGGACCCTAAAAAGTTAATTGTTAGTTTAGTTTTATATTGCTGATGGTGATGGTGCATGCTAATAAGTAATTATAAGTACTAATAAGAGTGCTTAACCTCGCCGTTAAACTTTGGTTTGGCGAAATTGTAGTAGTAAGCATCTTTGTATTGTTAAAAAAATCAACACTAATTTAAACGAGCTTTTAAAACTACCTATCAAACCTTGAAAACAACTAAATTATTCCAAAAGTTCTACAACTCAAAACATCGATCCCTCCAAAATCGACTGTCAGTAAAGACG
>JALPQI010012293.1:0-25641 GCA_025490895.1 Thaumatotibia leucotreta
CACTCTTAACTGTACATCTATGGTAATTATTACAAAAGGCAAGAGACCTAGCAATGTACAGCTAACAGTGTGGCCGATGGTACCTAATTATTTTTGACATTTCCACTCTATCTTGTGGATGCTGCGGCCCTGCAGCAAACTTCGAAATCCGCAAATTTCGGGGTTTTTTCTCTGTCTCTCTATAGAGGCCTTCGTTGGAGTGAATGAGACAAATCCTCGAAATATTCGTATTTCGGAGTTAGCGCAAGTAGGCCTGGATTCGTTTAAAATAACATAAATCATTAGTTCTGCAATAAGGTACTAAATATTAAAAATAATATAATAATATTTTAGCCTATATAATGTCCCACTGCTGGGCACAAGCCTCCTCTCATATATGAGAGGGATTGGACTACAGTCTCCACGCTCGTCGTCCCTAAGCGGGTTGGGAACTTCACATACACCTTTGAATTTCTTCGCGGATGTATCCAGGTTTCCTCACGATGTTTTTCCTTCACCGAAAGCTAATGGTAAATATCATCTGATATTCCGTACATAAGTTTCGGAAAAACTCATTGGTACGAGCCAGAATTTGAACCCACGACCTCCGGATTGAAAGTCAAACGTCTAAACCACAGAGCCACCACCGCTTATTAAAGTACTACACTAGTAAATAAGGTAATATAGTAATAGTAAATAGTAGTTAATAAGGTTACTACACTACAATAATAAATTACTTATGGTCTATTTTATGTAGGCTACGGCGAGCAAGGAGGCCATGGTGCCCATGGTAGCGGCGGCTTCGGCCAGGGCGGCATCGGCAGCCAGGGCGGTTTCGGTAAGAATTCCGTTTTAAAAATCGTATTGTATCCACCAATGGCAAATTTATAGCAACAATAAGTGCTGATGACAGTTTGAAACTTTTGAGTATCACAACAAGATATTAAGTTTGGACCTAGTACAGTCAGCAGCAGATATTGCTTTATAGTCTTAGCAATAAAGTCGTGCCAAGGTCGCTTATCAATAATAATATCTGCTGCTGACAGGAACAGTCATCGGCAAAAGTACAGCCTAACGCTAACGCTTTTAGACTTTATCGCAACGCAATAGACTAGAAATTGCTTTCTTTTTATCCGTTTAGTTTGAATTAGTTTATCTCATAAAAATGTTGACCGTATTTAACGAATTCACTGCCACCGCCGCATATATGCGTTAGCATTACTTTCACTCAGTGCCCCCGGAGCACAGATGCGTCCATAGTAAAGTGACGTTCGCCCAGTGGCTACGCCGCACATGTGAGTTCTGAATTTGTATGTTAATATCAAATTAGTATGGACTCACATGTGCGTCGACGGCACTGGATAATAGTTGGTTGATGCACACAGCAAAGTACGGCACCCGGCGAATGTCCACGAAAGGGGGGGTGACAGTGAATGCGTTGACTGTTGGGAATTTCGAGCTAAGCAGGAGATTTAATATCAGCAATAGCTAATGGACTACTCACCAATATCCTTTGGCATACGTTGAACCAATTAATGGGTTTCACAGGCAGCAGCGGTCAAGGAGGATTTGGTGGTAGCCACGGTGGTAGCCACGGTGGTAGTCACGGAGGTAGCCACGGAGGAGGATTCGGCAGTCAAGGTAGCAGCTACGGCGGCCACGGAGGTCACGGCAGTCACCACCTCTCCGAGCTAGACGGCGGTTACGGCCAAGGACAAGGCGGTTACGGCAGCGGATCTCACGGGCACGGAAGTCAGGGAGGCTTCGGATCTGGCAGCCACGGAGGTCAAGGCTTCGGTGGAAGCCAGGGCGGCATTGGCGGGAGTCATGGCGGCCAAGGGTTCGGTGGCAGCCATGGCAGCGGCGGATATGGCCATCATCATTAAATCTGTTTTGATAATTAATGCGAAATTGAAATTGTGATATTCGACTCCCAATCAAGTAATAAATTTTATAGTTTTCGATAAATTGTGTATGTTTCTTACATGCCTAAAGTTTTTAGATGACGTATATGCAAGAGCATAGATTAGTAGGTAGAGGTACATTACGTTACAAGTGCGAAAAAATTGAAGTTCGAAACAAGTGGTGATAAATTAAAAATCGACACGAGTTACGAATTTCGTTTTCGCACCAGTATACCAGCCCTCCGAAGATTTCAACCTGACTTAAAATGAACCATTTCTCGCACTACCGTGTAAAAAAAGCGCCATCTGTACAGAAAACATTTATTTACCTTGAGGGGGCTACCATAAGACCATGACCTCTTAAACGTGGTTAAGGACTGTAAGTTCGGCTTGTACATTTTTGACAGTTATTCTATGGAACTGACACATCACACATCATGATAGCCCCCCAGGGGTCCGTTTACTCATTTGCCTTAAATATACAATAAAAAATATAGCTACGTAGGTGTTTTAGGTAACTTGGCCCTATACCTATGTTGTTACTAAATGATCATCATCATCAGCCCGTTGCAGTCCACTGCAGGACATAGGCCTCCCCCAAGGTACGCCACAGAGATCGGTCTGCTGCTTTATGCATCCAGTTGCTGCCAGCCCCCTTATGCAAATCATCCCGCCATCTAGCCAGAGGGCGTCCCACGCTACGTTTACCAAGACGCGGTCTCCACTCCAGAACACGCTTGCTCCAGCGGTTATCGGTTCTGCGACATATTGTGGCCAGCCCATTGCCACTTCAACCTACTAACTTTCAGAGCTATGTCGGTCACCTTGGTTCTCTGGCGGATCACTTCGTTTCGAATTTTGTCCTTCAGAGAGACCCCAAGCATAGCTCTTACTAAATGATGAGAGCTAATAATGTTTTACGAATGATAAACTTACCTACTGTAAGGGGTCAAACGTCGTAGATAACCCTTGACATTAGAACACGTTCAGAAGGAGTCTTAATGTACTTATCTATTTATGTACTTTGTAACGGATTTAAAAACTAGATATATTGCATCAGAACCAACGAGTAGAGCGGGCGATAGTATGTCGCGTGAGAGAGTACCTGTCACTATCGAACTGTATTTAAACAGTGATGGCTAGCCTATTTTGACCGTTAGATACTGTCACTGATGTGCTAGGGTGAGAAACCCTGAGATATTAGGTATATTAGTAGGCGAAAATGTATGGGAACATCAGATTTTTTTCTCGAATCGGATGTCGGTGTCATACTAAAAGTTTATAAATATGACCTCAGAATTAACCCTCTAAAATTTTACCGGTGAATAAAAAATCACCCTGTTAAATACTCTACCAGTTTTCGACTCTATACAGTAGCAATAAAGTCGAAAAGCGGTAGACCACATTTTTTGTTGACTGTACATTGATTGTGACGTCACTGTTCTGATATGAACAAGTAGAGCCGTTTAGAAAATGATGCAATTAAATACCTATATCTTCATTTTTCTTATTCTACTCATAATGCTCTTTCGATCCATATAAGGCAAAAAACAACCAATTTTATGTTCAATGCCATCACCATTTTCATAAAGACTTAATGCAACACCTGCAGTTAACAAAATAGAAAATCTAGAACATTTATGTAACAATGAAGACATTTTTTGGACCTATCGACCTGTAACTTACCAAAATTAATGAAACGCAAAATCGTAAAACAATAGTTTATTATTTTAGACATAATTCTTTCTATCTGCAGAATGTCATATCCTCTGACGGCTCTGACCTATTACAACAATTAATTTACTCGTAATGTCGTTCGATCAACTAAACGCAATTCAATTTCAAGCACAATTTTAATAAATGTTTAGTCTCGTGGCTCAAGTTCCTGACCGACAGATTATCTATTCTGTTATTCTACCAATTTGTAGTCGCCATCAGATAATATATCGAAGCAACCAAGGTGCTCAGAAATATCTGAACAGACGTCGCAGAGTGCATGTTCAGATGTTTTTGAACGACTTGGCCGCTCGGATATACCTGGCGACTGTACCCTTGTAACTTGAAAAACAGTATGCTATTTAAAAAAAATGTATGGAGCTTTTAGCTTGGCACGTTATATTTTTGACTGACGACAGTTTGCCTATAGAGCAAACCGAAGGTTGACGAGCAAAGCTCACTATGAAAACTACTCTTAGTAAAGTCGTATGTCAGTACTGAATCGGAACTAAACGAGCTTTATTTCAAGGTAGTCATGTTATTTTGTGAATTTTGCTTGTCAACCGACGAAATAAACAGTGGCTCAAACATATGTGACCCAGTGACTGCGTTGCTGCTGTTGAGAGTATTGTCGCTAATATTATAAAACTATTGTTATTCTTCAATGAATGTTAATTTCCGATTAGTATTAAGTTTACAAAATATAATTATACAGGCTGGAACAGAACGACGATCCTTCCCGCTACCGACCGAGTCTACCAACCATTACGATGAACTTTCAGTATAGTACTAACATCGAAATATCTTTAAAAACATTTATCCCCTCATACAAAGTGAGAAGAGTGCAATAGTATGGAAAGGTAAATTTTCCGTGTACGCTTTCAATGTTGTCCCATACTGAAAGTTCATCGTAATGGTTGGTAGACTCGGTCGGTAGCGGGAAGGATCATCGTTCCATTCCACCCTGTATAATACTAATATTATAAAATGTAGGTAGTTTCAGTTACGGCCACTGAGTCAGATAAGTTTGTGGCACAGTATCTTATTTTACAAATTTTAAGTGTCTTAGACATTGACATTATTGACAAGTAAGGAATTTGCTCCACGAGATTTGTCGCATGAGAAAATCTACTTTTTATTAGAAAAATACACGTCCATAGTGCGTTGACCGCCGTACATGACCGCTAAATTTATTTTACTGTGCATAGGATTTAACGCAGATACTAATCTGCAATGGTTCACTGAAATGTCCTGTAAGCAACGTTTCAGCCAGATTACAGCAATAAAATGAATGTTTCAACTATGTACGCTAGTTAATACGCTTTCATGTAACTTGCACCTTTTTCAAATAATATATCTATTTTGTTTGGTTAGGTATAACTAAACGTAAATCATCTTACAATATATTTTTATTGAAAAAATAATTTTACAATACAAACTAGGTTCTTAATGAATCAAAACAATGTAAATCACTGTATTTCCTTGTTATATCATATATTTAATACTCGTGGTTTTCAATCAAAAGATACTGCAAGATTGTTTACATTAGTTAAATACCTACCTGGCCGAACAGAATATATATACTTTAGTTACTTAGGTCACCATAATCAATAGGAAAATGCGAGTTATAAAAATTTAATCGTTCTAGTGCTGTCTATAGTCTATAAAGCTATTTAATTTTGTACCAATATGATATCAATTTTAGTAAGTACATAGCAAAAACCATAACATAAGTAATTATTCGTAAGCTTAAGAGCTCGTTCAAAAATCATGTCATAATTTGAGCAAATTCTTAAAAGCATTCGAATATCTCATAATAAAAAGCGAATATTACATTTTTGACAATTTCGAATATTAGGCAACCCTAATGATTATGTACTTAACATTTTAATTTATGATGATTTTTAATGGGAAATGCGGACTATTAAATTATAATTTAATAATATTTGATTATTATTTAGTAAGTAATCGTGACGTCTTCTCGGACCCAAACTTGGACGTTACTAACAGGACATATCGAGTTTAACCTTCTACTCGCCTAAAGGCATAATAGTTATTTTGTATAAAACGTGATCGTAAAATTACATTAGTGTTTAACAATGTTTATGCACCCTCAAAATGATGTTACGTCACCTCTATATTATTAGCAGTACCCGGAAAACGAGCCATTGCTTATTTTATTTTATGACTAAATATTTATAAAATTAATTTCGTTTCTGGGTTAAAATCAAATAATGTAGGTATATACGCTTATAGGTAATTTAGGACATTTTTTTGAGCGTTTCAACCGTCGTGACTTCGGTGGCAACATTATTACCCGATTTCCGTGTGTATCTCATATTTTTGGATATCTTGGTAGTTGTTAACTACGTCTACCAAGATATCCAAAAATTCATACTTCTCTCAAGGGATTCGTGTGATAAGACTGATAAGGCCACCACCGAAATCACAGCGTTTGAAACGCTCGGAGAAATTCCCATTTTATCCAACAACGTGATATGCCAATTAATCTTAAGTTGACATAGCATCTTTATTTGTAAGTAAATACTGCTTTTACCGCCAACTCAAGTCGTCAGCAGGCCTAGCCATGAAGCCATTCTGCAATCGTATACGATAAGCGATAAGTCACGTGACCATCATAAATTGTATGGAATAAAAAAATTATGGAAATGGTCGTACGAATCTGTCTTTCTGATACATTTATGACTTATCGCTTATCGTATACGATTGCAAAAAGGCATTTGGCTAGGCCTACATGACTTCAGACGCTACGGCTAACTAGTAAGTAATGGCTCATTCCCAAATACTTGTTAGCAACAGTTTTTTAGGTACGCTAATAGATTAATTATATTTATCTTCAACATATTAGAAACTGCGCTCTAAATAAATATATTTAAGATCTACTATTTACAAGTACTAACAGTTATATACACAGATCAATAATTTATTAAAAAACAAAAATAAAAGCATTATCTAATCTCCAACTAACATTAAAGCATTTTAGAAGGCGAATAAACGAACACTATTATTACAATAATATTATGATAGCAGAGACGAGTCAATAAAACAAACTGTTCATCATTATGGCTCTTATAGATATTTCGCCATATTAATACTAATGATGCTCTTTTTCACACTCATGTGACGGCAATATCTTATACCTAAATACTACAACAGTATTTTCTATTAACTGGTCTCTGATGACAGCTTATCGCAATATAAACATTGTTTTCTGATTATTCCAATACTTCTATCATATCGTTAATTTCAGTAAAATAATAATCGTATAACATTAAATGTCTCGTTTTTATTTTTATTATTTATATTCGTTTACCCTGTATTAAATAAATGAAATAAATATTATCTTATAAAACATTGTTTTTACTAATCTATTTGTATATCGAATTGTTATAGCCTCTGAAAACTCTGAACCGAATTTAAGGGAAGTTGCATAAATAATGATTTTGGCGAATTGGATATATTTTTAAGAGCAAGTGAAGTAAACAATAATATTTAAAAAAAAAAATATAAATAAATACTGAAAAACGTTAATCATTCCTTCACCCCACACACCAAACTTAAATAAAATTTGAAGAAAAGAACTAATTTATACAAAACATAGAAACAGTGAGAGTGCCTGCGAAAAACAAAACAAAATATACATCCTTTTTGAGCGATATCCACCCTTAAACCAAAAAATTGAGCTTTACCGAACATAATAAAAAAACATAGACAATGACAGCCTTAGAAAATTACAGACTCCGAAAATCATTTTTATGCACATATCACGTGAGCAAAAATGTAACCTCTGAGTAACGACAATATAATGTAACACACCATGACGTCATAACATCGTATAAAGATTTTAGGGTTAAAAATCTCACACAAGGGAAATTTCCTTTCGTACCGTTGGTAGCCAAAGTTTCGTAACCAGCTTGGAAATGGGAATCGCAATAGGTAACTGGCTTTAAATCGGGAATTATCATTACCGATTTGTAACCTGGGTTGTACCAAATTTGGCTACGAGATGGGAAAGTTATTCCCATTTCATAGCTGGCTACAGGTAAATTCACGAAAGCTGGCACGAATGGATCGAGTAAGTGACAGAATGTATCTATGTGTGGATGTCAAAATGACAGTAGACACAGGTTGGTATAGCACGGCCGCATACACACAATGCAATGATAGATGTCATTCATTTCATTCATTCCATTCGCGCCAGCTTTGGTGAATTTACCTGTACCAGGCGGGAAACCATATTTCCCATTTGGCAGCCAGCTACCAAATCTGGCTACCAAACGGTACTAAAGCGGAAATTTAAAATCCAAGTTTAAACAGGTGAATAAATAGTATAAATGCTATAGAAAAGGCAATGGCAAAGTTCGCGAGCACATCTGACTATGTACCTAATGCCTTTGGTTTAGAGTACCTAAACGTATGCTCGAGAAGTTTTTGAAAGGGCAAAAAGAATATCGAAGTTTCTGTCATTCCCATTACACCTCAATTGGAGTGACAGAGACGGAAGTTTTGACTTTTCGATGTTCGTGGTAGGCCCTCAAATGATATGCAAATTGAAGCTGGTGACAGCGGGATTATCGTATTAACTACCACGTCGCAATATCGTAAGAAATTATTACTATAAAAAATATTAGCTAACTGCGATTAAATATAATTGTACGGGGTTGCGGGGACCCCGTACCGCAATGAGCGTGTTAGATGATTAGATAATCTAAGTTGAAGATGGTAAGAATGAGTTCTAAATGTTAGAGAAGTATTTAGTCTATTACTAGACTGATTACAATGAGTCGATTTAATTTATAAATTTGATACAAACCCTGTGTTATAAAAAATATGTGAACCGCTGCGTACTTTTATGATTAGTTAACACCTGTTTACTGGTGTATAATAATAATTACTATACAGAAATATTAATATGAATTGAGGACTGGGAATTTCGTAAAACGCATGTTTCACATTAACTATCTAACAATGGTTATATAGTAAAATTGCATTACGATATTACGAGCGTGTACTTAAAAATAAACCTTAAAATTATAGTAAAAAAATGGTAAGTATATTAGTAAATTGGCGTTTGTTAGACTATGGGCGGTCGTCACTAACGGCGAACCAACATCGCCCTAAGGATTTAGGAATCCATTCCGAAGCATTATGCAGTTTTATGCACAAGAAAGTTAAATCTATGATTGTATATCAAAGATTGAACGTAATAGGATGGAAAAATGTATGATCATTTCGTGCTTTGAATTTGTCTGCTGATGTAGCCGCTATAAATCCAATTTAGATTTAAAATCGTAGTATCTGCCACAGAAGTCGCTCCACAATAGTGGGATCGCTTTGAAACACCATTTTAGAAGCTGCTTGCCTCAAACCTCGCTCCATCATAGTGGGATAGCTGGGAAACCTCATTCTCTCGGTTTGTCTCTGCTCTATATCAGCTATGCTATTCTCTTATTCACACATTCGACGCTGCGTTCGTCAATGAGTTCGACGTCGAGACAGCCTTGTCTAAAATCCTAGCAGTTTTATTTGACATTAGGAATCGAGGCTGTGAGCGAGGTTGTGGGCGAGTTCGTCGCTATTTTTCGTTAGAGAATACGAAGATCGTACATTAAACGTCAAACTCTCGACGCAGTGTAGTTCCAGCTCACGCCGCAGTCGTCGCCGAGCACTAGTGTCGTTTAAAGTACATTAGTGAATACCATTTTTAGGCTCGACGCTGCCGCAACGCTGACACAGCGCTGACAGCAAGGCGGTTTCCTTAGTGAATAACACTGCAGAACTCCTACAAATGTCAAAGTCCGGCGTTCGCTCGTAAACACCGTCGACGATACGAGTTAAGGAAACCGTTGTTGAGGTCTCCAGCTGATAAGGCAAGGGCTTTTTTTTTTTATTATGTTGGCACAACAAAGTGGCTCCACTCCACCTGATCGAAAGTGAAAGGTAGAGCCCGAATCGCGGCGGCAACGAACAGGAGACAATCAGTAACCTGTTAGTTGCCACCGCCTTGCTGGCCCGCCAGATGCTTCTTCACGCTTCGTTTAAAGGGTCCCAACTTATAGGTATGCGGAAACACAGCTATATCCTCATAAACAGGTGAGACGACGGACAGAGCTATATGTAGGTGGGGCAGTGGTCGAGGCTGGTGCCGCAAGCCTCGCAGACGCCGGCGGCGCGGGCATTGACGAGCGTGCAGGCGGGGCACTCGCGCCCGCCCGACGTCAGCGGCTGGATCGACGGGCCCAGCTTCGATTTACCTGGAAATAATATGGGAACCTTTAGTCTTACCCCCTCCATAGACGTGTCCGAACTTTTAAATATGAAATGTCATATACCGAAGAAAAAATACCGAAGTTAGAGGCGGATTTGGACCCTAGTCCTCAGCTTTCGCGGCTGATACTTAAACCACACGGCGACTCGATCTACCAGTGGCGGTTCCGCTTACCGACCGTGATGCATACAATGTTTTTCATCATACTTGCGGACAAAAAAAAAAGTTTTAGACAAAATATTATTCTAAGACGTACTGCCATTTCTATTACTCCATAGGGAATTTCACTTTTCTATTACTCCCGCTACGCATGCAAGCAATAGCGCGCTTAGACAGCAAGTGTGATGAAAAGAACCTTAAATGAAGAAGGCGGATTTTTTGCTCCGAGATACCCTGCGCACTTGCTGGCGCCGCCACTACCAGTAGCCTATACCACAAAACTTTACAAGCGTACAATTCTACACAATGGTCAACTTTTTGTATGAGAATTTATACAATTTTGTAGAATTGTACGCTTGTAAAGTTTTGTGATATAGGGGCCAGCTGCTACAACTTGAAACTCACCACTAGACCCCGGATTGTTGTCGCAGTGACGTCACAATAGGGTGATATGGGGAGTAAATGGAACAGTAGAACAAAATGATACAAAAATTATAAGATAAGATAAAAAATTATGTCAGTTTCACCAAAGAAAACACACAATTACGAAAATGGGTAATAATACGCATTACTGGCAAATGGTTTTCAAGTATTAAGAGTTGACAAATATTTAAATTAATTGTATCATTATTTTTATTTCGTTCGAACGATAAATGTAACGCGTGTACTGCTTAGTTTGTCAAACGTTGCGAGTGGCTGCGATCTGTCATTGTCAAGTGCCAATTAACGATTTATTTTGAAGTACATTGCTTCTCAATTAACTTTTCTTAGAAAGTTAATTACTTTTAAAATTAGGATTTTTAAACAAATAATGCACACGGTTTGACTAAGAATCTGCATCTCAATCCTCGGTTCAAATAAACGCCTGCATCATGTTAACACACTGTATACTATACATATGTACGTAAACGAATAAATATGAATAAATTCACATTAAAAAAATTCCAGTGAATTTATTTATATATTTTTTTTATACTAAGTTTACTAGTTTTCGACAAAAAACTGAACGGTCGAGTAATAATTTCGTTCCACTGTTCAGTAAATGGAACATACATAGATATTAGACTTAATTTTATCAACGTATGCAAACTACATAAACGTGTATAAAGTTTGACCTTAGATATAAACTGTTTGCTTTATTTATACCTACCATAAAATAATAAGTACAATCTCGTATTCATTTACACAATGTTTCATTTCTTATATTATCTTATCTTATAATTTCTGTATCATTTTGTTCTACCGTTCCATTTACTCCCCAAATCACCCTATTGTGACGTCACCGCGACAACAATCCGGGGTAAATAAATAAATAAATAAATTCCCGCTGGGCGGCCGCTCGCCGTTCTGTGCGTAGCGGCCGTCCGTCTCGTCTAGAGATACTATTAGTTGTGCTGTCAACTCGTAGTTCGGAGTTGTCGGGACTGCAACGGTGAACAAACTCACCACACATCTCGCAAGCCTGCAGACTACCCCTGTTGAGGTCGCCGTTCTGTGCGGAGCGGCCGTCCGTCTCGTCTAGAGATACTATTAGTTGTGCTGTCAACTCGTAGTTTGGAGTTGTCGGGACTGCAACGGTGAACAAACTCACCACACATCTCGCAAGCCTGCAGCCTGCCCCTGTTGAGGTAGGTGCACGTGGCGCACTGCCACCTGTCCTGCTTGTCGTCCCGCGGCTCCCCGCTGGGCGGCCGCTCGCCGTTCTGTGCGGAGCGGCCGTCCGTCTCGTTTAGAGATACTATTAGTTGTGCTTTCTCGTAGTTCGGAGTTGTCGGGACTGCAACGGTGAACAAACTCACCACACATCTCGCAAGCCTGCAGCCTGCCCCTGTTGAGGTAGGTGCACGTGGCGCACTGCCACCTGTCCTGCTTGTCGTCCCGCGGCTCCCCGCTGGGCGGCCGCTCGCCGTTCTGTGCGGAGCGGCCGTCCGTCTCGTCTAGAGATACTATTACTTGTGCTTTTAAATCGTAGTTCGGAGTTGTCGGGACTGCAACGGTGAACAAACTCACCACACATCTCGCAAGCCTGCAGACTGCCCCTGTTGAGGTCGCCGTTCTGTGCGGAGCGGCCGTCCGTCTCGTCTAGAGATACTATTAGTTGTGCTGTCAACTCGTAGTTCGTTGTGCTCGGGACTGCAACGGTGAACAAACTCACCACACATCTCGCAAGCCTGCAGACTGCCCCTGTTGAGGTCGCCGTTCTGTGCGGAGCGGCCGTCCGTCTCGTCTAGAGATACTATTAGTTGTGCTTTCTCGTAGTTCGGAGTGCTCGGGACTGCAACGGTGAACAAACTCACCACACATCTCGCAAGCCTGCAGACTGCCCCTGTTGAGGTAATTTGAGGCCGTTCTGTGCGGAGCGGCCGTCCGTCTCGTCTAGAGATACTATTAGTTGTGCTTTCAACTCGTAGTTCGGAGTTGTCGGGACTGCAACGGTGAACAAACTCACCACACATCTCGCAAGCCTGCAGACTGCCCTGTTGAGGTAATTTGTGGCCGTTCTGTGCGGAGCGGCCGTCCGTCTCGTCTAGAGATACTATTAGTTGTGCTTTCAACTCGTAGTTCGGAGTTGTCGGGACTGCAACGGTGAACAAACTCACCACACATCTCGCAAGCCTGCAGACTACCCCTGTTGAGGTCGCCGTTCTGTGCGGAGCGGCCGTCCGTCTCGTCTAGAGATACTATTAGTTGTGCTTTCTCGTAGTTCGGAGTTGTCGGGACTGCAACGGTGAACAAACTCACCACACATCTCGCAAGCCTGCAGCCTGCCCCTGTTGAGGTAGGTGCACGTGGCGCACTGCCACCTGTCCTGCTTGTCGTCCCGCGGCTCCCCGCTGGGCGGCCGCTCGCCGTTCTGTGCGGAGCGGCCGTCCGTCTCGTCTAGAGATACTATTAGTTGTGCTGTCAACTCGTAGTTCGGAGTTGTCGGGACTGCAACGGTGAACAAACTCACCACACATCTCGCAAGCCTGCAGACCACCCCTGTTGAGGTCGCCGTTCTGTGCGGAGCGGCCGTCCGTCTCGTCTAGAGATACTATTAGTTGTGCTAACTCGTAGTTCGGAGTTGTCGGGACTGCAACGGTGAACAAACTCACCACACATCTCGCAAGCCTGCAGACTCCCCCTGTTGAGGTCGCCGTTCTGTGCGGAGCGGCCGTCCGTCTCGTCTAGAGATACTATTAGTTGTGCTTTCTCGTAGTTCGGAGTTGTCGGGACTGCAACGGTGAACAAACTCACCACACATCTCGCAAGCCTGCAGACTGCCCCTGTTGAGGTAGGTGCACGTGGCGCACTGCCACCTGTCCTGCTTGTCGTCCCGCGGCTCCCCGCTGGGCGGCCGCTCGCCGTTCTGTGCGGAGCGGCCGTCCGTCTCGTCTAGAGATACTATTAGTTGTGCTTTCAGATCGTAGTTCGGAGTTGTGCTTGGGACTGCAAAGAAACGGTGAAAAATTAAGTCAGTTTGGTACAACGGAAAGTAAAGTATCATCGTATTAATAAATATGACTAATCGTCGTTATAACACACCGCAAGCGATAAAACGTGCAGTAATTAACCGGACTAATTGTTTTTCGCAGTATAACAGTTATTCATTAGTGTTGCTATTTTACGCGAAATGTCGCTGCGTACAGGTAAATTCACGAAAACTGGCACGAATGGATCGAGTAAGTGACAGAAAGTATACATGTGTGGATGTCTTAATGACAGTAAATACAGGTTGGTATAGGACGACGGCATACACATAATGATAGATGTCATTCATTTCATTCGTTCCATTCGTGCCAGCTTTAGTGAATTTACCTGTACAAGCAAAACGCCTGTTTTAGGCATTCAAAAATTATAATAGCTCGTCGAAACATAAAATCTATGAATATTTATGAAATGTCATCATCATCATCATCAGCCTATGTTAGTCCACTGCTAGACGTAGGCCTCTCCTGTGGACTATGCGTATAGACGCATTAGGAGGTTAATGCCCATAATCGCCACGCTGGGCAAGCGGATTGACGATCGCAGTAATGTGTCCACTATGATGACGCTGCTGCCCATCATCAATCTTGTAGAATGTTCAGCGACACTTCAATCCCTTAGTCGATTCTTACGACACCCGCAGGAGGAAATGGGGTGGTGACAAATGTATTCTTACTGCCGTCACCACACGGCTTATGAAATGTAACTAATTAAAATATTTGAAAAAATGTTTTAGGACTAACCTGAATTTGATTTTGATGTGTGCGACGTAGCGTGTCCGTTCTCGTACGGTTTACTCCTAGGCTTTTCAGCTTCAATAGGCTTAACAGGCTTCTTCACTTTCTTTATATCCGTCCCACTCGAAACTGACCCATTAAAAGAGTTCTGCTGCTTTATAACATCCTTTCTCTCTTTCACGTCTTTCTTAGTGAGCAACCTGACTTTGTCAGGCGCTATTTTAGGCGTGATAAGCGCATCTGCTTTAGGGTTCCCCACTGGTTCAGATTTCCTGATCTTTTTCTCTTCCGCTTGTTTCTTTAGTTGCTTCGCTCTTTTCTGTTCTTGCTCTTGCTTTAATCTCATCAAGTTCTCATTCACTTTCGCTGTTCTATACGTTTCTTCATCGTAAGACCGGTCAAGGTTTAACGCTTGTAAACCATCTTCTAAGTCCAAGGTTGTTGGTTGGTATTTGGTTCTTCTCTCTTCTCTGTCTAACCTATCAAGTGTCCTTGAATCTCTGTCGAGAGAGGGAGAGAACCGACTTCTACTTTCACCGTCTTGATCTTTGCTGGAGAGATTTCTAAAAACATAGTCCCAACTTTCATAAGTTCCCATACCGTCTTCTCTCGCTTTGCTTAAAACCGGTTGGGTGTCTGATCGTGGTAAACTTGGTAATGAGACATCGCTGAAGCCTGATTTGGAGGTGCTGTTCCTTCTAGAACTTTCTAGATGTCTTTTCTTGTGGGTTCTGTCGCCGTCGTCTCTATGCCTGTCGTATTTGCCGTTCTCGTATATGGAGGGGGAATCTAGTTCAATGAGCTGGGCTGTTGGCACTGCTGGGTACCTGAACATAAAAAATATGATTGATCATCTCGATACTATTGGAGTGAAGTTAACATTCGTTTTAAAAGGTACTCAATAAAATCGGAAAAGGATATTGTTACAAAAACCATTTATACTTATTACCAGTGATTTTTTTGGATTCTCCCGGCGGGTCTCCTATAGTAACTTAAAAATAAACTATAATTATAATGTCATATTTCTGTTTCATAAAGTATGCTCTTGTGTGTATAATACAATAGTGTTAAATAAAATTTCATAGTCACACCCGTAATTTTTTTATACGCGAAATCCCGCTAGGGGGAACCCAGAAAACCGATCACTGCTTATTACAGATGTAGTGCAAAATCCAATGTAATACAATGAACTTCAGTATATATTGCACTGAAGCTAATTGAGACAGGGAGATTAATTCGGGCGTTTTCGTGAAAAGTCGAAGAGAAAGGATTTTGCACTACATCGGTACTTATACTGTGATCCAGGTTAATACCATTAAAATCTCTATGAATCTACTAAATACCTATGTATCTACTTGGATGAGAAGTATTTAAAATCATTTTTTTTGTACTCAAATAAATATATTTATTTTTAATAGAAGATTATTTTACAGCCAGTCTTTTATGTGAAGGAAAACACGAGATAAATGATATCTTGCTGTAGATTTATCTTCAATTAGGCACACTTGAACATAGCCACTTTGGAATACAGTTTAATACTTAATGATATCTTAAATCGACATGTACCTGTACTGAGGCGGGTATCCATTAATCGGTACATTGTTGGCGTGTTTTACAGGCGCGTACATAGGGGTCGGGATCATATACGGGGCCTGCACCGGGTAGAAGTACGGCACAGCCCCATACGGGGTCATCATTGGCACGGGGTTGCACTGCACCATCTCTGGGTGGATAGAGTACATCATTTGTGGGGGGATTTGTGGGGGAATTTGTTGGGGGATTATCTGGGGGAGCATGTAGGGGACAACGGGGGTGGGGATGTCGTCGAGGGAATCGGGGAGGGGATGGTAGGTGTCGCGACGGATCGTGGGCTCCAGTGGTGTCGTCACGGGGACGTTTGAGTAGATTTCTGGAAAAGAATTAAAGATTTGGGTTTAGTTTACAAGGGTAGAGGAGACAATGAAATCGTCTAAACTTGGTATGATTTAATATCAACTCAAGAAAGAGGTCCTTTTTATTTGAAACTTGATATCTACGAACAAATAAAACATGGAAGCCGCACGCCGTACTAAATTGCCTTGCAATAGCGGTCCTGAATTTTAGTTGACAAGTGTCACCCGGTTCAATGCATCACGGCAATGAATTTGAATGTCAACCTATAAAAACTTTAACCGCCATTTGAAAATAGTTGTGAATGGTTCATCAAAATTTTGATTGGCGATATTCAGTAACATTTGTCAAAGATGTTGCGACGAAATATGCGCGGTGTCACGAAAAGCGCTATGTCCGGCCCATCTTGGCACAATTGAACAATTGGTTTTGGGGGCATTTTTGAGCTAGCGTTAGACGTCCATGTTATATATGGTCGCAGCTTGATATAGTAGAAGTAGCAGTTATAGCTGTACTAATTATTGGACACTTTTTATCAAAGTTAATATTTATTGTATAAAGATTAAATTTTAAAAACTAAGATTTTGCCATATTCGAAATTCCATTTCGCAGCCAAGCTGCAGTCTATACTGATGCGCTAAAGCGTGATGAGCGCACCACACTCTAGGCCAGGGCAAATCTTATTGTATGCTTATATCACAGTAACCTGTAATGGACTGTGCTCACCCTGCCCCTGATATCGGATCACCAGTCACGCTGCAGTCTATAATGATGCGCTAAAGCTTGATGAGCGCACCACACTCTAGGCCTGTGCAACTCTTATTGTATGCTCATATCGCCGGGCTGTGGCTCCCATATTGCCACCAGTGACCTGTAATGTACTGTGCTCACCCTGCCCCTGGTCGCGGGCTGTGGCTCCCATATTGCCACCAGTGACCTGTAATGTACTGTGCTCACCCTGCCCCTGGTCGCGGGCTGTGCTCCCATATTGCCACCAGTGACCTGTAATGTACTGTGCTCACCCTGGCCCTGGTCGCGGCCCAGCAGCCGCGCCGGGCTGTGCTCCCATATTGCCACCAGTGACCTGTAATGTACTGTGCTCACCCTGCCCCTGGTCGCGGCCCAGCAGCCGCGGCTGTGCTCCCATATTGCCACCAGTGACCTGTAATGTGCTGTGCTCACCCTGCCCCTGGTCGCGGCCCAGTAGCCGCGCGGCGGCGGCGGCGGCGGCGCCGGGCTGCGCCCGCGAGCGCGCCACGGCGGACCACGTGCAGCGCCCGCCGCTGCTCCACACCGCCTCCCAAATTGACGCCATTATCTGTAAACGTTACCATACACTTAACCTCCGCTAGCTGACGCGGATTACCCGGACCGAACGCTCGTTTAACAAGAAATTGAATGAACGGCGCTAACTGATAGCGTGCGCACACGGCGAGCGGCCGCGGCAGCGAGCGGAGACCCTTATTTCATCTGATACAACTAGAAGTGATGAAAAATTGGGGATCCTCCAATCGCATCGCCAAACTCGCCAACCCATACAGAAAGACACGAAGTAGCAATAGGTTTCAAGACAGTAAATTTTTCCTACCTTTGAGGAAATAATTCAACATTTAACACTGTCACACTTGCACCAACCACACTTGACAGGACGCACTACCCAGGGATAATTATAAAACTTCTCATTAAAGTTTAACGAAAGATTTTTTGTAGACTGACTACTCAGTGCAACCTACCCCAAAATCTGTCAAACCTGTGTAAAAATAAACAACATAATGCAATGTCTTACACAATCATCGACTACGCTACGGAATTATTTTATTACCAAATTCCTAAAGGTAATTTAGTCTTCTAAGGACAGCAGATCGGGCCTCAAGACTAGTTTATAATGGTAAACGAATTATAGGTAAGGTAACCTAGGCTTGTATCACCAAACCTAGTAAAATAGCAGATCTCAAAGTTATTTTTCTTAAGATATACTGACCTGACACTCGCACTGTGCGATGATGGCGTCTCGGCAGATAGCGGCGGCCATATCGGGACACACGGGGCCTTCTAGCGAGAGTCGACCGGGGCCTGAAGGCCGGTACCCCATGGCTTGGAGTAGCGTTTCCGCGCCCACCATGTGGGCTTCTACTTCGTGCTTGTAGAAACCGTTGTATAGCTGAAACAAAAATATGTTGATTTAAATCATCAAGATTTTTTAATGGCTTTACTGAGCATAAATCGAGGGTTGGGTGGTCAAACCCGATAACTCGAGCAAATCGGTTTATGGAATACGAAAAATGTGCCACTTGCGCCAAGTTTTTTTTTTCAATTAATAAATATCTCGATGGTTTGACCACACAGCCCTATGTATGGTGTCAGGTATATACTTAATTAATCATTATTCTCCTTCAATAATGTTACTGTTAATTTGCGCAAAATATACCTAACTGATGGACTAACGCAACGACCTAAAATGATATTTCCCGAGCATTAGAACTCGCCACTTCTGACCGTCCCAGGATATTTCTTTACTTACCTTACCCAGCCAAACGTCTCTACCGTACTCTTACCCGTATATTCCGGTACTCCAACCGCCAGGGTTGTGCCAACAGGTTCGCAGCGTACCGAGCGATCGCGGCCCAACCCAGGCCCGCTCTATACGCGCTGAACAGAGATAACTCTGTTATTGTGCGCTGGAACACCCTCCCAGCCAAACGTCCCTACAGTACTCTTACCCGTATATTCCGGTACTCCAACCGCCAAGGCTGTGCCAACAGGTTCGCAGCGTACCGAGCGATCGCGGCCCAACCCTGGCCAGCTCTATACGCGCTGAACTGAGACAACTCTGTTATTGTGAGCTGGAACACCCTCCCAGCCAAACGTCCCTACAGTACTCTTACCCTTATATTCCGGTACTCCAACCGCCAGGGCTGTGCCAACATATTCGTCGTTGACTACCTCACGTTCTCGACCTACCTCTGCCCCGCTTTGCACGCGCTGAGCTGAAACAACCCTGTTATTCTCCGCTGGAACACCCCAGCCCATGTCTACAGTATCTACTCTTACCCTTATATTCCGGTACTCCAACCGCCAGGGTTGTGCCAACAGAATCGCTGACTACCTCACGTTCTCGACCCACTGCCCTAGTGCCTTGCTCTGTACGCGCTGAACTGAGACAACTCTGTTATTGTGCGCTGGAACACCCTCCCAGCCAAACGTCCCTACAGTACTCTTACCCGTATATTCCGGTACTCCAACCGCCAAGGCTGTGCCAACAGGTTCGCAGCGTACCGAGCGATCGCGGCCCAACCCTGGCCAGCTCTATACGCGCTGAACTGAGACAACTCTGTTATTGTGAGCTGGAACACCCTCCCAGCCAAACGTCCCTACAGTACTCTTACCCTTATATTCCGGTACTCCAACCGCCAAGGTTGTGCCAACAAATTCGCAGCGTACCGAGCGATCGCGGCCCAACCCTGGCCCGCTCTATACGCGCTGAACTGAGACAACTCTGTTATTCTCCGCTGGAACACCCCAGCCCATGTCTACAGTATCTACTCTTACCCTTATATTCCGGTACTCCAATCGCCAGGGTTGTGCCAACAGGTTCGCAGCGTACCGAGCGATCGCGGCCCAACCCTGGCCAGCTCTATACGCGCTGAACTGAGACAACTCTGTTATTGTCCGCTAGAACACCCTCCCAGCCAAACGTCCCTACAGTACTCTTACCCGTATATTCCGGTACTCCAACCGCCAGGGTTGTGCCAACAGATTCGCAGCGTACCGAGCGATCGCGGCCCAACCCTGGCCAGCTCTATACGCGCTGAACTGAGACAACTCTGTTATTGTGCGCTGGAACACCCTCCCAGCCAAACGTCCCTACAGTACTCTTACCCGTAAATTCCGGTACTCCAACCGCCAGGGTTGTGCCAACAGGTTCGCAGCGTACCGAGCGATCGCGGCCCAACCCTGGCCTGCTCTATACGCGCTGAACTGAGACAACTCTGTTATTGTCCGCTGGAACACCTTGCCGGTCTCTGCGAGACCGAATTTGCATTCGTGCGGCACGATCGACAGGTACTCCATTATGTAGCCTGTAACAAAATTACGTGGTTATAGAAAGTGTTTGAGTTCCAGATGTGGCCAGGGAGAACACGGTTTATTGTCCAAAAACTCTAAGCCGAAGCAGCGGGTGTCTGATTTGCGAATTCCAGATAATCTCTTGCCTTTTTATCCGATGATTTTTGCCTTGCTGGGTATTAAATTATGTGTTCAAAAAAATTGTATTGTAGAAACTAGCAACTATCACAATTGAGTACCTACCTATTGCGTAAACATGTAAAATTTAAGACGTGTACCTACCTAGTTCCCAAAACATTATTTCCTGTTTAGTACAAGCAGCAAATGAGCAATATATCTAAAACTCAGTTTCAAACGTGTAAGTCCTAAAACATGCGCTCAATTCTTGTAAAACTTACCTACTAACTAACCGCACGGCAGTTCCGACAATACGAGTTCATCTGTGGTGTTCTCTGTAAAAACAAGAGGTTTACCTTCTAACTTCTTCCTCTGCTGCAGTTTCTCCGGGCTTGCATCAGTCGTAGCGCAATGCGGCTCGCTCCACCGTTCCACCCCTTGCCCGTCTTCCGGTTTCTCCAGGCATTAGTCAGTCAGACAGGATACTTCCTGCCTGACTGTCTATATCCTGCCTGATTCACACCTTTCTTCACTCTTACCTTCTAACTTCTTTCCATACTGCAGCTTCTCCGGGCTATCGTCGTTCTCGAGGTAGCTGTAATGCGGCTTCCACCCCTTACCTGTCTCGCAGTTTTTCCAGGCTGTCATTAGTCAGTCAGAAGGTGGGTGTAAAGCGCCTCGGTTCACCGTTCCCCCCTTGCCACTTCACTCTCATCTTCCAGCTTCTCCCTCTGCTGCAGCTTCTACGAGCTTTCATCAGTCTAGAGGTAGCTGTAATGAGGCTCGCTCCACCGTTCCACTTCACTCTCACCTTCTAACTTCTTCCTCTGCTGCAGCTTCTCCGGGCAGTCATCGGTCTCGAGGTAGCTGTAATACGCCTCGCTCCACCGTTCCGCTTCACTCTCACCTTCTAACTACTTCCTCTGCTGCTGCTTCTCCGGGCTGTCATCAGTCTCGAGGTAGCTGTAATACGCCTCGCTCCACCGTTCCACTTCACTCTCACCTTCCAACCTCTTCCTCTGCTGCGGTTTCTCCGGGCTCTCATCATTCTCGAGGTTGCTGTAATACGCCTCGCTCCACCGTTCCACTTCACTCTCACCTTCTAACTTCTTCCTCTGCTGCAGCTTCTCCGGGCTGTCATCAGTCTCGTGGTAGCTGTAATACGCCTCGCCCCACCGTTCCACTTCACTATCACCTTCTAACTTCTTCCTCTGCTGCAGCTTCTCCGGGCTGTCATCATTCTCGAGGTAGCTGTAATACGCCTCGCCCCACCGGTCCACTTCACTATCACCTTCTAACTTCTTCCTGTGCTGCAGCTTCTCCGTGCTGTCATCAGTCTCGAGGTAGCTGTAATACGCCTCGCTCCACCGTTCCACTTCATTCTCACCTTCTAACTTCTTCCTCTGCTGCAGCTTCTCCGGACTGTCATCAGTCTCGAGGTAGCTGTAATACGCCTCGCTCCACCGTTCCACTTCTCTCTCACCTTCTAACTTCTTCCTCTGCTGCAGCTTCTCCGGGCTGTCATCATTCTCGAGGTAGCTGTAATACGCCTCGCTCCACCGTTCCGCTTCACTCTCACCTTCTAACTACTTCCTCTGCTGCAGCTTCTCCAGGCTGTCATCATTCTCGAGGTAGCTGTAATACGCCTCGCTCCACCGTTCCACTTCACTCTCACCTTCTAACTACTTCCTCTGCTGCAGCTTCTCCAGGCTGTCATCATTCTCGAGGTAGCTGTAATACGCCTCGCTCCACCGTTCCACTTCACTCTCACCTTCTAACTTCTTCCTCTGCTGCAGCTTCTCCGGGCTGTCGTCAGTCTCGAGGTAGCTGTAGTGCGCATCCTCGATGCGCCGCCATAGCGCCGGCAGCCGCTCTCGCGCGTCGCCCATGCCGCCCGCCGCCATCACCATATCACACGCCACTTGCTACACCCCTGCAACACGTTAGATAGGTCTCAACGAATAGTGCCGAGAAATCGCCCCTTAGGACTAACCCTCTTATAAACGTCTGCTAACTTAACAAGCTACTAAGTATTGTTTGTCCCTTTCGCTCTTGTAGACATATTGATAAGACCGAAAGCGACAAACAATATTTAGCGGCTTGTTAAGTTAGGAGATGTTTATGAATAAGGGAGTGAGATTATAAGATACCTGCCGGCTAAAAGTGTCTAAGACTGGTACTATCATGACCATTTTATATAGGGGCATTTTCACTTTTAGGCACACCCAATTAGCTTAACTCTCACAAAGAAGTTAACTTCGATGTCAGCTTTGTAACGACAATTAAGCATTAAATATTAACAATAGTACATTACTACCGAGGCCGGGAAGTGACTGGTTGCCGGCCGAATATACATATGTAAAGTATTCGGATAGTATTCGGAAGTCAACCCGTCACTTCATGGCCGAGGTATGTATAATGCTTTTCTCAAACATGCAATGAAATGAAACAAAAAAATGTATCTTCTTTCTAAGAAATTATAAGTCAACTACATAACTAAGTCTTTGAAACACAAGAAAAGTCAAATACGACACCGACACCTCATTTTTTTTTAAGATTAACCTGTTTGAAAGTTGCAAATTTTTACTTTTAAAAAGCGGTATTAGACGACGCGGTCGGTTGGGTCCAATTAATCGCATGCGGTGATCGGGGCCGACGGATCGCGCCGTATAATACTGCTTTATAAATATTATTTTGAGTAGTTATTGTACATTTATTTTAAATTATATAATTTAAATACCTAATTATAACTGCAAAAAATTGCCATTAATTTTTTTATACTAATTTTACTTACAGGTAATTATTGGCTAAAAGCCAAGATGCCAGGTCACAACCCTATGTCAAATGAAAATTAAAAAAGAGGCACTTGCCGGCCTAGGCTGGCAACGAGATACTTCCCGGCCACTTTTTAGACACGTAACTACAACATTTCATTGCATGTTTGAGAAAAAATATTTTTTTATCATTTAATCCAGAAAGAATACGCGTATATGCAATATAAAAACAGGAATAAAGTGGATTTACGTGATGATCTAATAGAAATCCTATGCCAATGACGCGCATGTGTCGCAGAAAAAATATAGTCCAATCACTAATTCTTGGAAAGTAAAGTCGCCGTCAATGGAAGCAAACCGTTAAAAAAAATAATCCATAATCTAGCACTATTTTAATGTTTTAGGATAATGTAATGGTAAGAATGGTGACAAGGTGGACTGATGACCTGGTGAAGGTCGTAGGAGTCCGCTGGATGCGGATAGCACAGGGCCGGTCATTGTGGCAATCTTTGGGGAAGGCCTATGTTCAGCAGTGGATGTCTTTCGGCTTATATGATGATGACGATTAATCGTAAGGGTCAATAACATAAAATTGAAACACATTTTGAATACGATGTTTGTTTACATTGTTCGCAAATTCTATTGCTAGCGACTTTAAAGCAATTAGCGCATATCAAGAAGAGAGAGTTTAGCTCACATTGCGATAGATTACGACTGTGCCGAGACAAATTGGATAGAAAAACATTAATTACCTTAAACATTAATTCACCTTTAAGCGCAAGTTGCGCAAGCATCTCTTTGACAATTCTCAAGATTAATGTCTGGTACTTTAGTAAATAGCAGGTATATTATTATATTATATATATTGATATTTATAGCTTTATCATCTATGTATCTTGTCAGCCTCTGTAGCCTAGTTGGTAGTGACCCTGCCTACGAAGCTGGAGGTTCCGGGTTCGAATCCCGGCGAGGGCATTCTTTGTGTATTTATTTATCACAAAGTTTGTTCCTTGGTCATGGCTGTGTATGTATCTAAGTATCTATACGTATCTATCTATTATATATATCATCGCCTGGTACCCACAACACAAGCCTTAATTGAGCTTACCGTGGGACTAGGTTGATTTGTGTAAGATGTCCCAAGATATTTATTTATTTATTTATTTATTTATGTATATATTGCATATCTATAGAAACTATATTATTAGCAAGTAGTCATATTTTGTTAGTGTATTTAAGTATGAACTCTTAACATCCCGCACCATTAATGTTTTCTGTTTGGCCTGTAGGTTGACTGGTAGAGAATGCCTTATGGCATTAAGTCCGCCTGTAGTATCTGTATTTTTTACTGTGCAATAAAGTTTAAAATAAATGAATAATTAATTCGCTGAAATGTGAACGCGCCTTTACTATCAACAAATGGCACAATAAATCTGAGCGTGCTTGCAGCAAGCAAGAGTACTATTTTAGTAAACAGGTTACTGTGGTGTAGCCGAGTCAAATCAGGTTAATGAGCGATTGGACCCGACTGGAGCTTAGGTTTGTGCACAAGTGATGACCTAATTTAGTTGCAACACTGTTTTGGATAGAATAAAAACTTAGAAGGTAGTATGTAACTTAGCCGTGTGGTGACGGCAGTAAGAATACATTTGTCACCACCCCAACTCTTCCCGCGGGTGTCGTAAGAGTCGACTAAGGCATTGAAGTGTCGCTGTTCTTTGATTGAAGATTGATGATGGGCAGTAGCGTCATCATAGTGGACACGTAACTGCGATCCCCAATCCGCTTGCCCAGCGTGGCGATTATGGGCATTTACCTCCTAAAGCGTCTATAAGCATAGTTAATAGGAGAGGCCTACGTCCAGCAGTGGACTAAGATAGGCTGATGATGTCGTGTCGTGTCGTTAGAAAGCTGACTGAAATTAAGGTTTTTTAGGGTTCCGTAGCCAAAATGGCAAAAACGGAACCCTTATAGATTCGTCATGTCCGTCTGTCCGTCTGTCCGTCTGTCACAGCCGATTTACTCGGAAACTATAAATGCTACAGTAACGAAATTTGGTAAGGTTATGTATTGTATGAACCGCTACAGGATTATGATACTAAATTGTAAAAAAAACCATTGGGGTGGGGGTCCTCCATACATGTAACTGAGGGATAAAAAAATTTTTTTAGTTGTATATAAGCGTGTGGGGTATTAATAGAAAGGTCTTTGAAAATGATATGAAGGTTTATTAATCTCATTTTTATTTAAGCAAATCGTTTTCGAGATATCAGCTCTCAAAGTCTGAAAAATGTGTCCCCCCCCCCCCTCTATTTTTTAATCTACGCGATATAAAATTCTAAAAAAAATATATGTTATGCAAATTAATAAGCTCTATCAACGATTTTTAGTTTCATTAAATTATCTCCTACAGCTTTTGAGGTAGGTTGATTTAACTGTATTTTTTTAATAATAAATTGATAATGGTACGGAACCCTTCGCGCGCGAGTCCGACTCGCACTTGGCCGGTTTTTTTTAACTTTACGCTAATCGGGTGACCCAAA
>JALPQI010012294.1:0-31193 GCA_025490895.1 Thaumatotibia leucotreta
GCTTATATTACAGAGACCGAAGAGCGGTAGAGAGGGCTTTAGGACTCATGGCTCAACTTGTCTACGGTGCTCAATACAAGTTTCTCTACGCTCAAAAACTCAGAAAAAGATACTCGAGCCTACCAAGGTTCCGCATTGGGTACTCATTTGCCGTCTTGGAGAATTTAAAACATCAGTTTTATAGTGGCTATTTCGCGATGGCACAATTTAATACAATGAAGATAAAGTATTCATTTGCCGATGAAGTAATGTTTCTGTTGAAAGTGTACGAAAGGTGCTTAAGGATCCGAGCTGAGTTTCACGATATTGTACAGTACATACGTGTACAAGAATTCGCACGAGAGAGGAAAGTAGCAGAAAGGCTGGGAAAGAGACAAATGAAAGACAGGATATATC
The DNA here is from genome assembly GCA_025490895.1 of Thaumatotibia leucotreta. Taxonomy (NCBI): domain Eukaryota; kingdom Metazoa; phylum Arthropoda; class Insecta; order Lepidoptera; family Tortricidae; genus Thaumatotibia; species Thaumatotibia leucotreta. The sequence continues at coordinate 397 of JALPQI010012294.1, forward strand.
GAAATAAATAAAAAACAAGTACGTAATGTTTTAGGCCTAAATCCGTTTTTGACTTATTTTAGATTCTTGGTGATGATCGTTAGTAGACACGACACCCAAATAATTGTATTTAAACATGATGAACTTTGAAGTTTACACAAATTGTGTCAATTCGCTGACAAATTCTGGAATATTAACCTACAATAATTCATAATACTGAAATAAATACCAATTACAACCTATGTCGTCGTCGTCAAAACTGAAAAGAATGTAAATAAACCTCATAATGTATTTGATTATTGTCTTAATACCTAGTACACCATTGTCCTAGGCCATTCACATAAAAAAGAGCTAATGGTTACGAGTATGTGTTTCAACGATGTATTTACATTGTCACTATTTCTTACCGAAGGTAACCCATATTTTACGGGTGAATATTTGGCGTTTTTATTTTTATCACAGCTGTTTTGTAAGTGCGCCAATGCGCGCAGGCGATGCGTGCCGTAGGGTGCGTCATTACGCCCTTGGGCAATCATGAATTTTCATACAACATTACGTCATAGTAGTAATTTCTGTTGTAAAAATGATAAATTGAAATACCAGGGCAGCATAACTCACCCGGTGCTTTGTCACTCACGTGTTCGAGATTAAGTCATCCCTGATTTTGAGAAATGATTTAGACCATTTTAGAGTAGTTATGAAATATATTGTTTTATTTACTTTTTTGCCTCGCAGGTGTGATGAAAAACATTGTGTGTGCCACGGGCGGTACAAAAATTATGAACTCATGTGAAGTAAAGCCCGCGCCTTGGGCTTGGGCTTTCCTTGCACACTCGTTCACGATTTCTTATTTGCCGTCCTTAATCATCATTTGGCCTTGAAAGTCTATTATATCAGACCATATAACCAGTTTTAGGAGGGGAGACAGCGTTTCTCATGGCTGTGTAGGCCAATACGGGAGCGACAAACATGACCACAACTCTGACAGATGTAGTGGGCCTGTGGCGAACCGGTGCCGCGCTGATGACGCTTGGCGCGCTTACTAGCGCCGTCCTTAATACACAATTACTATTCTTCACTGTCGGTGTCGTCCCGCCTAGTTTAATATTGTTACAACAATGACCCTAAGAAAAAGCCTGAAAAAGATTATGCGACCAGAAGGTATACCGTTAAAATGCTCCTCTCAGAATCACCCCTTTGCCTGTGTATACAAATAAATAACCTAAGTCTGATATCGACTGTTCGTGTTTTTGTTATTGGTAAGTTGCCCGTGGGTGAATATCTGAGCGCTTCAATCGCCTAATTTTGGTGGCGTCATTTTTGTCGAAGAGTCTATTTGGAACAATATGCTACTTTGTCATTTGAAGGAAGCACGGTACCTTATACAAATGACAAAGTATAACATTAAGACGTTTAGAAACTTCAGCAAAAATGATGCCACCAAAATTAGGCGGTTGAAACGCTCAGATATTCACCCGTACTATTAGAATTCAACTGAAAGTTTTTCTAACAAACTATAGATAGCTCAATTTATAAAAAAGAATCTATTAAATTTCTTTTGTCAAAAATTATCGTTTTTTCAAACTCGGCTTAAAAGCACAACGTAGTTTTGCAAAAAAAAAACCTGCATGTAGAATTGACAATGGCTTACGACAAAGTGTTTTTAATTTGTGTTCATTTCTGCGCTGGCAACCCGCCAGGCGATTGGTGAGGCTGTGCTCACAATGTAAACGGTTATCTTTTTAACGACCTTTTTGAATTTTGTTCGCTGGCAACATTTAATATCCCAGGAATGGCTAATGCGTTCATGCTTAGAAACATTTACAGTCTTATTAATAAAAATCGCTTATTCCAAAGCTAATCTACCGTTACACTTGGACTAGCTACTACGAGAGTAATTAAGGATTAACTTTGTAATAAGAACGTTATTAATAAACATCGAGTAGCCTTGGCGTAGCAATACATTCCTTACACCGGGATTAACACGAATGTTATGGCAACCCCACATAATTAAAAAGTAAAAAGAGTGAACTACGGAATGAAATGAACGACAGCGGCCCTACTGCGAAAAACGATATTCGTCAATTTCGAGGATTTATCTCTCTCACTATAATGTCGTCTTCCACAGATAAAATATAGGGAAGATTCCGTGTATTAAGACATACCTGAACAAACTATTGTCATCCTTTAACATCTTAAGATGTATTCCATAAGGAAAAGAGACAAATAAGGTAGCTCTACTTGGTCTTGAATTCTATCAAAGACTCCATTTTCTTGAACAATGCTACCAACCTGACTAGATAAAATGTCATTACTATTAGTGTTGTCCAGTCTTCATCGTATGCTTTTATCGGCAAAAATCATATTTTTACCAAATTAGGTAGCGAATACAGTAGGAATAAACCTTATTTTCTACTCAGAATCACGATCTTCTGCGATCCTTAATATGTCATGATTTCTAAATCTACATTTTAGGATAAAAATAAAATCACAAAATGAATGAAATTTTTTACCTTTAATTAAAATGTCAAATGTCATAAGAAGTGTTCTGTCTAAAACGTATGCCACTAGTTGGCTCCACTTAGCGGTAAGGTCTCGCTAAGAAACAATTATCTAGCCTCAAAGAAAAACTAACTAGAAGGTCATTTTATTTTTTTACATAATTTTATTAACTCGTACAAATCTTAGAATTTAGACAAGTTTCTGGACCTGACGCCTCAGTGCTGCCGCCCTGGTGAACGGCATTTCAGAAAAGCTTCATTATAACATGTTTTATGGAACTTATCATCCCTTAAAGCATACCTAACAATTTTCGCATGATGGCTTCTTTATAATTAATCAGTTAATTAATCGACACAAGTATCACATGAGTGTTGTTATTAAACTAAACTTAATTTACTTTCTGGTTGACATGACATTGGATGATTACCAAATATGGTGGGTACTACGTCAGAATGTAATCACTTATGCGCGTACCCTTGCCTGAAACAACAGCTTAACATGTGAGGAGCATATTTTTGAATACTTTTTAGGGCACCAGTCATCTGCCTTTTGATATTTTTGACCCATAATAGCCTTTGTTCAATGTCCTGTGGAAACCTGTTCGAAATTAAAAATCAATACATTTATCGATATCACGATCGGTCTCTTAAGTGCAACACTATGCGATACAAATATTTGAATCCCACTATTTCTAATTATATTACGAATGCAAATACGAATGGTTAATTCACAAAACTACACACATGTATCCGGCAACAAATATTGAATAAGATTTTCAGTTACTTTAACCTTAATAAGGTTCGACATCTTAAAATTCAAGTCAAAACTAAATTACCGGTGAAACGTAATGTCTTTATTTTGTTCATTCAGGTAACCCTGGCGGTTTTTACACCCTGGAACCACACAAGTCATCACTTTTATCACATTCCGTGCACTTATCGAACAGAAATATACATGAAAAGCTTTATTCTAATCACTTTTACTATTTGCGGTTTAGGTGCACTAATATACCCAAACAAACATAGATGACAGGCATTGCCGGCGTCACCCACAGATAATATAGACTCGGTCTATAAATTTATATGTCTATGTCGTCTTCGATTGAGTGACAGAGAAAAATCCTCGAAATTTTAGAATTTCGATTTTCGCGGTAGAAGGCCTGATGAAATTTTTATATTGACAATACAAACTTCACCGGCAATTTTGATGAATGTGTTGGATATTTGGTGGAAAATTTTAATTATTATATTAACAATGAGCCAGAAACGCATTAGGTCATTCAACTGGGATGAAGAAGAAAGGGTAAATTACTTACGTTGATGCTTACTGTATGATTTTTTCCCGTGGCTGTTTTTTACTTGTGTCTTTTATAATTTCAGCAATTATTTCGCTCCGTTCTCAAAGATTACGCACATATTATTGAAAATAAAAGCGTGGCCACAAACACGAATAAACTAAAAACGAACGCATGGGAGCAAGTCCATATTAAGTCAAGTAAATGGATCATTCTCATAGGGCACGTTTTTTGGGCGTCGGGTAGAATAACTTTGTATTCTTGCATATATATGGCGTAAAAAAAATGTTGGAGGGTAGTTTTCGTTTTATTCTACCTGTAGGAGTTGTAATTTCGAAGATAATACCTTGAGAACTAGTAATAAAAAAATATAAAAGCCTACTTTTATCATGCTCCATCAAGCGTACAGACTCCAAAATTTGGGACAAACCCCTTTGCAACTCGGGAACCACTACTATTACCTAACACAAGGTATTGTTTTATTATAGTCAATTAAACAAATTAACATTTTGTTAAGTTAATTGTTATTTCAACTGCTTATATAAAGAAATATGATTTTTTCTCCGCGCGTACGAATTTATGACTAAACTCCGTCATTGGAAGCAAAACAAAATTTCACATCACTGTTTGCAATTTTACGCACATCACTATTGCATTGAGCGAGCCAGTTCAGTCTTGTATGTGACACGTTGGGCGACAGAGGTGTGTTTGGCGACGCTGGGCGATTTTACGAACGTAAGTATCTAATCTCCGTTTTTTGTCACTTGCATTTTCTCAACTCCGTTTAGTCATTTATTTTTCTATTGGTGTGATTGATCGTTCTACTATTTAAGTATAATGAATTAAACTGTATTACCTGTTAAATGCGTGTAATGTCGTTGTAATAAATAAGATAATTAATGAAATAAAAATAAAAAATAGCTTTCTCCCTAGGCTCCGTCAAATAAACTCCGTCAAATATTTAGACGGAGTTGAAAAAATACGTGTATTTAGTATCTAAGTGAACAGTCACATGCAAAAAAACTTGTTTTTCATCACATTTGCTGCTAAAGCAAAATTAAAGTACCTATACTCCCTTTCTTTGATTAGGTACCTACTGCGAATTTTACATAGACATGTACTGTTTACATAGTACATTGATCTACAATACCAAGAAAAATAAAACATGTGAAATTTGACGCAATTTCTTTTTTCTGAACACTTATTATAGATTTTTTACTTGCAATACCGTTTACAGCATTTTTAGAGCTAGGGCTTTTCGTTAAACTTACTTCAATATTATTATTTTTTTGTTTCATATACTTAGAATGCCGAAAATCAAAAACCTACGGTAGAGTATATGAAAGAAGCTCAACGTAGGCGTAGATCTAAAATAAAGCAAAATCCCGAAAAATACGCTATGTCAAAATAAAAAGAGCGTCAGCGTAAAATAAGTATTATTACGTGTAACATGTTATTTACAAAGTGATTGTTAATGTTTGTTTTCGTCCATGCCTTTTAAAATTCGTATACAAATTAATAAAAAAGTCACTTTTTCTGCCCCTATGTCCCTTTGTACGCTTAAATCTTTAAAACTACGCAACGGATTTTGATGATATTTGAAGGTTTATATGTAGGTATAGTACCCGTGCGACGCCGAGGCAGATCGCTAGTATTAAAATATATAAATTCTCATTCAGGTTTAAGAGCACTGTATCCATCAACTCCATATCATATTTCTAAACTCCGTATAAAATATATCAACTACGTCGCAACATTCTCAACTCCGTCTTGGTGAAAAAAACAATGGCTTATAAAACGTGAACTAAAAGATATTATATGAGGGACAAAAGTATACATATGATCTAAATAACTCAATGATTCGTATTTTATAGAATATATTGCAGTAAGCATACTGTACAAAATCAAGACTGAGTTGAGGCTGAGAACGCCTAATTCTGAGAATGACCCTAATTTTGATTTGTCTGCAGTTTTGTTCTCGGATACAGTAGCCGGAGAACCATGCCCTATTTGATTGTTATAGAAACATTAATAAGAACAACCTCACATAGTATTTATTCGTGTCTACTTTTACTACTGTGTAAAGCCCTGTCCGGTGTTAATATTATGTACAATGTAATAAGAACAATTTAAAATTTCAGTTCAAACTATTGTCACTACGACAAGTTAAAACTGGCCTAGAATTTAAGAATGTCAGGAGAATGGAATTGGCTGATGAAGAGCATAAAATTATTTAAAATGGAAATGGCTGTTGAAGAGCACAACATTAAAATGGAAAATCACAGGGAGAAGTTACGATGTGCTACATTGGAGAGAGAACTTTTGGAAATGAAAAAGGCCCGTGAATTTCTCAATCCTTAGTTGTGTATAAATAACATACATGATGTTATATAGATTAATTTACGTATTAATTTATGTTAAAATTATAAGACGCTAAGCAGAGAGTACCATTTTGTTCCATTCAAGGGCCTATATTAAATTTAAGTTAACCTTTTATAATTGTATATACCTATTATAATATATATTATTAATTATAAATAAATCATATGTTGAAAAATAAAAAAAATCAGATAATTAATACTTTTATTTACAAAATAGGGCAATAATTATATTAATAATGTACAGTCAAGGTCACCAATATGTTTTCACCACAAAGTTCCAAGAATATATTTACCTATCGACATTATTAGCGAAAAGTCCATGTATACATGCTTTTGACACTTTAGACGATTCCATATTTGGCCTTGACTGCACATAACAAATTAAATACTTGTTAATGATTGCTGGTGTTACTGGGACGGTGGTGTCATCATTCGCTTCATCTTCTTCCAGATCGTGTCTGTGTATTACAATATTGTACAGTACTGACAATAACAATATATAATTTTGTATTTTCCAATTTTGTGGTAAATCCTCTCAGCAAACACTGAAAACTTTGTTTCCATACTCCAAACTTTCAGATGTGGTGCTATAAAGCCACCTCTTGTATCATCAGCTAGGTCATTTTTTACCATGTCGATGATAAAAGATGCGGTAGATCGAAAAAATATGTATTTTGATTTAAACTAATTTTCACGTAGTTCTTCCAGCGGATTTTTTCGTATTGTATAAAATTTTACATGCCTCAATAATGGCATTACGTCCCCCGCCTCATTTAACTCATCTTAGTCCCTCAAATCGTCAATAAAATAATCGCGGTCCATTTTCGTTGCACAACGAATAAGTCATATGCGATGCGATGGTGGCCGAAAAAAAACAGATATCGAAAAGTTAATGTTTAAATACGACAGCTTCTCTATGCTTACTCCATCGTTAAACTAGGTGGTACCTAGGTTTAACTTTTACTACGAGTGTAAAGCCAGATTAGTATACTCCCTGCTTACTCTGCATTTATTAATATTGAAATTCACTAATCTTCAGTTACACCTCGGATTCAAGTTATGCCTACTTTATTCCATGTTTATTAATAAGACTGTAAAGGATCCAAATACTTACATTTCTTAGGCCAGCCATACACCTATAATTTCTTACTTTATTAGGACGGAGCTATACTAAGGAATGAGATAGTGATATACTCGTATTGATTTAAACTTTCACGATTATCACTCATATTGTAAAGACAAACGGGTCTTAATCGCGTAAACTTATCTTTAATTATACCTATCCTGACGTTTCGGGCAGGACGTTACACCCGTGGTCGCAGGCAGACTGGCGAGAGAATATATCAACACCTTCGACCTACGTATTTATTAGTTACCTATTACATAAATAATTTGTTCTTTAGTCGTGGTTATTTTCTATGTATGGAAATTTGTATATAAATTGTGGCATGAAACCAACATTGCATTAATTGAGCTTACCTTGGGACCATAATTATTAATTAGTATCTGACACACAATATATTTTTCCTAACTAGTGCGGAAAAGTAAGCCTTGCACACGCTTCGCGTGCGTAAATTACTCTTTTTAAGGCACTTGTTACGAGAAAAGTCGTTCGATACACATGTAAAAACTTCTTTTTAACTCGGGCTCCAACTTTTACCTGAAATGAGCTATTTTCTATGGGCAGCCTATTCTTCGCGCTCTTTTTCTACTGACAAGCTGATTGGCAGCATCAGTTTTAACAGCATATTCCTGAGGATAAAAGAAGCCAAAAATGTTATTTGAGTTTTGGTTTGGTAAATGTTTTTTTTTTTTTAATGCTTTCACTACATAAAAAAGTTTTTTATTAATAAAACTGTCGCAAAAAATACACCCTTTTTTTTACATGCGCCAGGTAATTAAAGTTTTTTTGGCCATTTGATGTCTGTCAATTAAGTGTGACAAGACTAAAACAACACAGTCACAAAATCGTTACCTAAAATGCGTTTATCATTGTGTAACGGTCAAAAAACTGTTTTTTTTAAATTGCGTTTTCTCTTAAAATAGACGAAATCTGCCAAACTTCATACGACATTTTTAGCTTCAAATGTGGTCAGAAATCCGCTGTTAAAATTTTTCCATTTCCTCATGGGCACATTGTATAAGAATGTCTCTTGATTCTCTTGTTATTTAATTACGTTTTACGAATTTACGTTATTTAATTTAATTACGTTACATTATGAATCAATAGCATGTTTCATTCCAATCAAATAACCACCTAACACACAGGCAGACCACAGAATAACAAACCTACTAGGATTAAACCACACAGATTCTAGCAAACACTGCTTATAGAATAGTATATTCTCTATGGTGTGGTCTGATGATGTTAGTTCTATAGTCCATTCAACGACGAACTGGGAGCTGTTTCTCGAAAACTTGTAACTTGTAATACAAGCGGAAGTCTTTATCTTATTAATGACTAGCGACCCGTCCCGGCTTCGCACGGGTACTATACCTACATAAAAAGATTCCTCTTAAATTACTTTACCTATTAAAAAAAATCTTATCAAAATCCGTTGCGTAGTTTTAAAGATTTAAGCGTACAAAGGGACATAGGGGCAGAAAAAGTAACTTTATTTTATAGTATGTACTTAGTGATGTCAAAAAGAGACTTCCACTTGTATTACAAGTTACAAGCTTTTGGAAACGGGCCTCTGATTTATTGTGTACATACTGTCAAAAAAATCATAATAGGGTAACAGCAGTGTGACATAGAAGTAACATAATATTATAATCTATTTTTGAACATGAAAAAAGTTCATCGTAAATGACGTACCTACCTAATACGGTATGAGAAGACCTACATGAACGTCTCATAATGTGGGTTGATAATATGACTATAACTTATATCATCATCATCATCATCAACTTAAGAGCAGGGCTCTTGTCTGTGGAGCAGTTTCCAAGTGGTCCTTTCCAGTGCCTTTTCCTTAAGACCCTGATACGACACGACGTCTACTTTTTCTTTCACTTGGTCCATGTACGACCTTCTCGGCCTTCCTCTATTCCTCTTCCCCTCTACTTTTCCTTCTATGATGGTCTTAATTAATTCGTCGTGTCGTATAAGGTGTCCTAAACTTATATCAACGAGTATAATTTTTAATATTTTCAATAATTTCTTTAATAATGTTATAGCATCAAGATGTTCAGATTAAAAAGTATACTTGAATAATACCTAAACTACTATAAACGTGTAACGATTGTTAATTTCCGGAAGAGGATATACAGAGGAGATATTTTTTATCCCGAAAAAATAGTTTAAAGCCCAGTGCATCTGTCACTCTCGATTCAATAATTATGTTTAAAAAAAAGGAACGAAGGGCTCCGTGCCATTATCAATGTATCATAAAAACGGCAAAACAGTCACGTTTGTTGTATGGGAGCCCATTACATATCCGTGTAATTCTACTGTTTTGTATTCATATTCATTTTTTCAAGCCATCAAGTTACACATACATTACATAATATAATAATATGTCACATGATACCCTGTTAGGGCACAGCAGAGCTCTTAGACCAAACTAAAAATAAACTACGATACTTATAGCAACTACGTTATTATTCATTTTATTACATTCACGTACATGTATGTACATTTGTACATAAAAATTTGTTGTATGTAGATAAACCAATACATTTTCTATTATTATTTCTTCATAATTTATTTTAGATGTGAAGATAAATGATGTTTTGATGTCATACAAAATGCTAAAATGAAGTTCAAATTACATTATAGATATTTGAAAGTAGCGCAGTAGGTACAGTACTATCACTAAACACTATTTGTAGTTATAGGGGCAACAGAAATACAGCACTGTGAAAATCTTAACTATCACGATATACAGACTGTTGACAGTCAGACTCTTAGAAATAGAGTCCTGTTTTACCCTTTTGGTACGGAACCCTAAAGTAAGTAACCACTAAAATAAAGGCTTTGTTGACCAGACTAACAATGTTAACTCACATCACGCCCGTAAATGAGATTAGTGTGTGACTACGAAGATAGAGGGCGCTCGTCGTGGCCCAGTGTAGTATTAAGTAGATTTGGTAGCTTGTCGAGATAATTACTAGGGGTTGTATTTAGGTCGTATAGTTAATCTAATTTGTTTCTTGTATTAAAGACCTTTATAACAATATTACTTATATTATCAACTCATATTGGTCAATTAATATTATCAACCCATATTGGCCACTTGCGCGTATTTTGAGGAAAACTCTAAAACGGTTATACCGTATCAGTACGAAAAAATCCATGAAAATCACTTGCTAAGATTATCCACATTATTTGAACAGCCCGTTCAAAAAAAAGATGGATTTTTGTTAAAAAAAGTAAATGTTCCCAAAATATTACAAGTAAATATTCCCAAAAATACACAAAAACTATTGTTTTTTGTAATGTATATAAGTATAAAAGCACCTATGTGTCGGCAACCAAAATACCTACCTGTAGCTATAATACCACGAAGATGTTTTATACAAAGCGCCGTTACATACGGGCAGACAGACAGACTGCAAAAAACTGTAAACCATTTTACCTACCATTTTTTTCGAAAAAAATATTCTCTAATAGTACATTACATCAGAGGCCGGTAAAATGAGGATTTCCGGCCAAGTTGGTATACACGGACGAGCGAGCGTACGAGCGAGGCCAGGAATCCGATTTCACGCCGAGGCATGTATAGTACTTTCTCAAACATACAAAGAAATATAAAAAAAAATAATGACAATGTTATCGAAATCAAAAAAAAGTTACTTTGCAGGGGTGCGCCAAAGTATTTATAAAATTGCAACTTAGATTATTGGAACTCTGAAAATTTTTCTTATACAATTTAACTTCATAATGATCGGTATTTAGAATAATCTTTGTTCATAATTATCATCACATAGAATTATTTATGTTCATAATATTGTTTTTCATACATATTTTTAGTACTAACTTTTATGTTTATATAATTTTTCACTATACTTATTTTATGCTATATATTCTAACGTTATAGGTACTTTTATCTGTACTGGTTTTATGTGTGAATTTTTTTTGTTTAATTAAATATAAATCGTACTATTACTGTAAACTAGCTACCTGCACAAATCAGGTTGTGGCAGAGTAGGTACTGTACTAAACGGGTTCCCTCTAAACTTTTTTGTCCGAAACGCATAGGACATAACAGACTTGGTATAATCTATTTTGGCATCAACTTAATGAGACAGAAACATCACTTGGCTTAAATAACAATATTTCGAATATTATTTTGTCCGAAACTATCTTGGCATAATATATCATTATTTACGCCGAGTGTTATAAGACAGAAATTAGATTTGCATTTTTTTTTGGGCATGTAGCCACATGTTCGAAACTTGACTTTTTCGTCAGGCAGAATTTGCTGCGAGGGTGAAAATTTCTGCAGTGAGCGAACGAAGCGAGCGAACAAAACCTCCCGGGGCAGATCCGACTCGGATAGGTTAGGTTAGAAGACTAAGGCGGGAGCTAAGTCTTCGAGGTTATTTTTTTTTTAGCAACCTAGAAAGTACTCTGTTCAGTAACACAGTAAGTAACGTACAGAATATTACTACTACCTCGATTATATTCTAAAGTTGAGTATGCCACACCAGTTTCTGCACAAAGCCCATTATGACTACATAGTTTATGTTATTCATAAAAGAATTATACCACAACAGAGTGAACCTAATGGGAAAATGTTTATAAATAAACAATTTATTTCAAATAACTTTATGAGTATAGATTAATCTACTTGACGACTTTAGGAAGATAAAATTTCGAAATAAAAATCGTTATGAACATTGTAGGTAGAAGTATAATTTTTAGTAAGAAAAAAAGTATGAGATAAAATTTTCGGAGTAATGATGATTATGAGTAAAAAACGGTATTAGTAAAAATATTCGAAGAAAAAATGGTATAAGTGCCAATATGGACCCACTTTGCAGGCCTAGGCCCAAAAAGTGTTATGAAATTCTATTTCCATCCCAGTGAGTTACTGCGCCCTAAAAGCGATACTTCCGAGTATATTTTAAGGAACGTAAAGACAATATTTCGTTGCAAAATACATTTAGAAAATACATTTCAGTTTCATAGAACATGTCTCATGGGTGGCTAGGCTAATGTAGGTACCCAAATATGGCGTGCCATTTCTACAGCGGTCCAATACCGAAGCGGTCTAATTTCGACAACACCATCCCTAGCGAGCGTGCTCGTTTTCGGAGATGCGATAAATTGCTATTATAAATTAGTACACGATATTGTCTGGGGAGCAGAGCATTGAATATAGTGAGTAAATGTTTTGGTAATAAATAATAAGCTTCGAGGTACTTTATTTTTCATTTTATTTGAATACATGATTTATGACTTTACATAGATTGTTTTAGGACACCATTTCTGCTGAATAAATTGAAAAGTGAAATTGTTTTTTAACAAATAATAGTAGGGTAAATTGCTAGTAACTGGCCACTCTTTAGGAACTGGACACCTTATTTAAAAATAAACTATGTAATGCTTTTATAGTTGAACTATCGAGAAGATGGAATTGCATTTGTAGTGGTGTTACTAAAGCAACACTTTTAAAGGGAACCTTGTGTCTTTACAATTAGGTTTACTATTAGTCGAATAAAGCCAATACATGAGTCGATAAAACACACACAATAGCACACAATACATTGTAAACACGCGATACCACTACATATGCAATTCCATCTTTTCGATAATTCAACTATAGTAAGAAAACATTATAAAACGATGTGTCATGTCAATGTCAATCACTTTCCCTCTTCTAAAATGAATAATAATTTGATATAATCATAATTATCTAGGTACATACAGTTTATTTTTATATAAAGTGGCCAGATACTGAAGGGTGGCCAGTTACTAGCAATTTACCCTATAATGGTGTTCTATTTTTCTATTTAAAATTAGTGCCCAATATAATTATGGCACCCATGAAACTATAACTTTCACATACTAACTTGTAAATGCATACTTGTACGGTGTAGTACTAGTACTGTATATGCACAATTGTAAATGTACGACGTACATTTACAATTATGTATTTCGGGTTATAAGTAGGTATGTAACTACATTTATAGGTACGTGTAAGGTTTATAGTATAATTATATTAGTTGGGAAACTTAGGATTATGAATTATAATCCCTCATGGTTGAAGATGTCTGCGGTTGGAACATTACTTAGTTGAAAACACATGGGAATATGTGGTAAAAGACGGATATTATAGAGCAGGCTTATGATGGTCTGTTATTTATCGTCGGTCGACTGTGGCATAGTGACACAACGTTCTAACAAATAGGTATGCAAGTTTAAAAGTGGGTATACTGCTATTTCACTGAAATATTTTTCTCCTAATTTTACTTCCCAGCCAACTTATGGAAGATGATTCATTTAGCATACCAATATTCACCAAATTATTATTATTCAACTTTTATTTGCCCGAATTGTCATTTATGCGAAAGATCATCATCATCATCATCAGCCTATGATAGTCCAGTGCAGGACGTAGGCCTCTCCTATTAACTATGCGTATACACGCATTAGGAGGTAAATGCCCATAATCGCCACGCTGGGCAAGCGGATTGGCGATCGCAGTAATGTGTCCACTATGATGACGCTGCTGCCCATCATCAATCTTTAATCAAATATGGTCAGTGACACTTCAATCCCTTAGTCGACTCTTACGACACCCGCAGGACTGAGGAGTTGGGGTGGTGACAAATGTATTCTTTCTGCCGTCACCACACGGCCAATGTATGATGTGATTACCTTCGTTATACTTATTCATAGGAGTTGCGATTAATGTAAATAAACCTTGTACACAAAATGTGATTCATTTCTAATGACATTGAATACTCTGCTAAGAGCTAACTAATACCAAATCCTAAACCATAAAAGACAAGGGTCCATTGTAAAAAAAATGTAGGCTTTAGGCCTTTCATGAAAACAAAATTTTGTAATGAAGTTTTTTTGTGACAACTTTTGACAGTGTCAAAAGGCAACGAATGCAAATTCTATGAGCGATTGAAACTTTAAAATAACCCGCCATTTTCTACTGATAATGGTTTTTGGACATAGTACGCATATTAGTATGACTAACTTTCGTATCATCATCACATCAACCGAAACATCGTCCACTTTTGAACATAGGCCTCATGTATTATATTGCCATAATGACCAGTCCTGCGGTACCCGCATCCAGCGGACTCCTGCGACCTTCACCAGGTCATCAGTCGATTTCGTAGAGGGCCTATCCACGCCTGTAGTATCTTCCAGTACTTGAAATAACAAGTAATAGAATATTTGTATAATCCCACAATGTTGTAACAGATGCGCTTACCATATAAAAAATCAACTGCGAAAGAGAGAGAGAGAGAGAGAGAGAGAGAGAGAGAGAGATCTTTATTTTGCATCCAAATGTAAATAAACCTTGTACACAAAATGTGATTCATTTCTAATGACATTGAATACTCTGCTAAGAGCTAACTAATACCAAAGAACGTAAGACTCTGGTTGTCACGGGATTCGAATTCACTTCCTCTGGATTGCCGGTCCAACGTGCTTCCAATTACACCAGGACGGCCTTCGTGAATCACAGCGAATTTAGTCAATGGTATTGTGAAACTAATCACTAGCGCCATCTGTACTTAATGTTTCGAAGGTACTACAACCTTAAGCCGCTCAAAGGCCGCTCTACCACAATCGTCAGCAAATTCGACAACTCTCCGTTGCGTTGAATTTTGCTATAGGGCGCTGTAATCAATTCATGATTAGAAAACATGAATTTGTTTTATAATTAAACAAATTGATGTTGTTGTTACTTTTTACAATGCGGATAATCCCATAATGTTGTAACAGATGTGCTTACCATACAATATTTGTAATCTACTGTACTGTTTCCTATTGGTAAGTACCTAAATAGGTAACCCTAATGCTGAAAAACGTGCAGCTATAAATCGATTCCCTCTCAAAATGTTGTAACAGATGTGCTTACCATAGAATATTTGTAATCTACTGTACTGTTTTCTATTGGTAAGTACCTAAATAGGTAACCCTAACGCTGAAAAACGTTCAGCTATAAATCGATTCCCTCTCAATATCGCTTTGCAGTCTAAGCACGCGCGACTCTTTAAAGACTTACAGCTTAAAGCGATTGTCGGCAGTCAATGAATTCAGGGCAATGCACTTCTCATTCCCGTCTAAATCTAATGCTATTTCCATACAAAATGCTTTCGCAAAACTGGGTTTTATTTTCAAGTTAGCTTGTCTGGGTTTTATCCTTTGGGTTATCTTGTCATATGCTTTATGCTATGAAATGAAGGGATTATATATACGATAGTTTACTTTGAAAGTTTAAATCGCATTCAAAACAACAAACGGTCTTAATCGCGTAAATGGAAACGTTTCGGGCATGACGTTATACCCGTGGTCTCAGGCAGACCATGGTGGTTGGTGGCAGACATGAGCGGAAATTTACACCATTAAGACCCGTCGTAAGAAGGTCGTTAAGATATGAATGCGATTTAAACTTTGAAAGTAAGTTAAACAAACAAATGTCATATGAAGCAATCGTCAATTGTTTTGGACATTATGTGATATGCAATGATCGGTTTTTTGGATACCCCAGCGGGTGTCAATAAAGGGGTTTGGGTAAAGTTGGCGTCGTTTTTAAATTTTGGCGGCCACTCATGAAAGTGGTAAATTTGAAAAGAGCATTTTAAAATAAACTTATTTTATTATGGAGTGCATATAGCTAAATTATATCGGAGCCGAGATATCATACTTTAAAGTTTTATAGTAAAGACTCACATTTATTTTTGAAATGCATCGGAATGAGTCAAAACTACTATTGTGTATGCCACGTAAAACATAACCTTAACTCACCTTGGACATAAGGTTCTTTTTCGGTCAATGATTATTTAGAGATAGTTCCTTTTTTCTTTGAACGTTCTAATTGAACGTAATTATGTCAAAGGTTTTATGTCGCATTTTAAACAACAAATAAAAGTATTCATATTTTTACACTTTATGCGTGTTTTTTCAGGTATATAAATAAATGTAGACATGCGAATCGTATGTTTTCGGGTAGGTACCTAATAACATTAATTAGGTATCTAATAATTTACGCACTGGGCACATATCAAATCGAGCAAGCTCGAAGCTATTATGGTGAGCACATCAAAAACGGATCCTACGTAATTGAGGTATACAAAGAACCCAATTTGCAAGATTTCTGCGACCAAAATCCCGATTGCATCGATCCGTGGCTTTTAAGAGGCAGAATACAATCGCGGCACTCCAACAGAAGACAGTATTTTGTTTATGTTGCTGTAGATGGTGGATTACAAGGCCCAGAGGCAATATTAGGACATTATTGTTCATGTGTTGATGGGAAGAGGACCTTAGGCTGTTGCTCACATGTAATGTCAATTATATGGTTCTTGGGATGGGGTAGGTATCAAGAACATCTTGATCCCCCGGCACAGTTTTTAGAGAGAGTGATTCACCAAGATAATATTGAGAATGAAGTTTACGACGAGCCAGAAAATGTGTAAAAAAGTAATTTTTAACGTAATACTAAAAATTACAAATGACGTTATCTGGGAAAAGGGACGTTATTGTCATTGGCGCTTACGGCATTATGAGCCATGTTTGTATACAAATACGACGTCACCGGACGTAAGAGCCATCGACAATAAGGCCCCTTATCCCAAATAATGTCACATATGTTGTGTTGTATAGGTACATAAGAAAGCATTAGTAACAATTTCAATCTAAAAACTAATCTAATTGGGTACATTTCCTACTTGGAAATATGTCAAAACATTTTGCATGTGTGCATCACACCTGTGTTTCCTTATGGTGTAGTCAGAGGGTGAACCGTCTATTGAAACCATTTTGCAACATTTTTAATGTTCACTAAACCGACAGCATAGAAATCGCATAAAAAATACAGTTGCATTTTCATATACCTAAGATGTTCTTTTTTTAAGTCGGTTAAATTAACTATTATACTTTAAGGGCAATATCCTTGTATCTTTGTTAGTAGTATTATCGAGTTAAATAAGCCAGTAGTCATCTACGCTGTCTCCTAAACCTGCCTTAGTTAGGTATATTCACTGGTCCAATAACATTGTTTGAAGGGCCATATCCTGGCTCCGATATTACTTACGGCAAAACTTATTTTGTGAATAAGCTAGTCTAAGGTAGTACTACAAAATAGTAGTAACATAAACGATGGCCGCTGAAAAAAAAATGACGCCACTAGTCCATACAAAAATACCCAATCCCCATTACGGGTGTCACTATAAAAAATTATTTAACATTATTGTATTACGTATACACACAAGAGCATAAATACTTCATGAAACGGAAATATGGCAATATAACTAAAGTTTATTTCTCAAGTTACTATGCATGGGAGACCCGCCGGGGAATCCAAAAAACCGATCACTGGTGATATATTGTATAGGTACTATAATCACGAAGAGAAAGTTCCGGAAAATTGCATGAGAATTTTCCCATTTTTTTTCAATAACATCAGGTAGGTTTGAGAATAAATAAATATAAGACAGATCTTGGGACATCTTACACAAATCGACCTTGTCCCACGGTAAGCTCAATTAAAGTCAAAGTCAAAGTCAAACTATTCTTTATTCAAGTAAGCTTATTAATAAGCACTTTCGAATCGTCTGACATTATCAAGAGAGAGAGAAAAAATCTACTACTGGTTCAAACCCTACGCCGTTCCTGAGAAGAACCAGTAAGAAACTCAGGTGGACTTATTTTTTCAAAACAGTATAATAATACATCTTACGTATTAAAATAACATGCATTAAAGAATGTATTACATAAAAAAAAAGATTATTATAGACATTTTTATAAAAGACAAATAAATAAAGGATCATAATATTAAACAGAAATAATTATTATTGTACAAGTTCACAACATTAAGGCTTGTGATGTGGGTACCAACCAAGCGACGATATAGTATACAGATACATTTACTTAAATACATAGACAGATATTTGACATCACACACACATCAGCATAATTATCACAGTCCACTGCCTGACGTAGGCCTCTCCTATTAACTATGCGTATAGACGCATTATAAGAGGTAAATGCCCATAATCGCCAGTCTGGGTAAGCGAATTGACGATCCCAGTTATGTGTCCACTATGATGGCACAGCTGCCCATCATCAATCTTTTATCAAATAATGGTCAGTGATACTTCAAGCGCGTGTCGTAAGAGTCGACTAAGGGATTGAAGTGTCACTGACCATTCTACAAAATTAATGATGGGCAGCAGCGTCATCATGATGGACACATTACTGCGATCGTCAATCCGCTGAACCAGCGTGGCGATTATGGGCATTTACCTCCTTATGCGTCTATACGCATAGTTAATAGGAGAGGCCTACGTCCAGCAGTGGACTAACATAGGCTGATGATGATATACTTCAATCCGTTATTCGACTCTTACGACACCCGCGGGAAGAGTTGAGGTGACAAACGTAATCTAACTACCGTCACCACATGGCACATACGCAATGTTCTTACCGGCAAAAGAATTTTCTCATTATTTCCAGTAATATCAGGTAATTTTGGGAATATTCTGCAACTTTTACATTGCTAACCCTAGCTGAAGCTAGAATGTGCCTTAATTACTGCTCGGGGCGGACGTGAACTGAAAGCACTGGAACAATTGAGTGATACATCACTGTCAACGTCTATTCTGTCTTCGGCGTACCAAATATATTTTCTTAGAAGTGGGCAGTAATATTCCGGAAACTATTTTTAGGTCAGTTAATTTATTAAGAATATCTCACCAGTCACATGAAGTAAAGGTCACATAAAGTTAAGTTGCTAGGTTGCGTTACTTATAATATTAAATATTCTAACCATTTCCACCAGTCATTTGTGGTAAATTTTGAATTTAGAATTTATTGTTCTTCATGATCAGCCATGTGGTGACGGCAGTAAGAATACATTTGTCACCACCCCAACTCCTGCGGGTGTCATAAGAGTCGACTAAGGGATTGAAGTGTCACTGACCACTATTTGATAAAATATTGATGATGGGCAGCAGCGTCATCATAGTGGACATATTACTGCGATCGCCAATCCGCTTGCCCAGCGTAGCGATTATGGGCATTTACCTCCTAATGCGTTTATACGCATAGTTAATAGGAGAAGCCTACGTTCAGCAGTGGACTATCATAGGCTGATGATGATGTTATTAATGATCTGGAACACTGATTTTTTTTTTTAATCACGGGTTCGAAAGTAAACTGATTGCAACATAATTTATTTGAATAAGTAGCTACTTACTTAATAGATTGGGCGTGGGTGCTAGGTATTTATTTACCTACCTACCGATTTCGGGTTTCGAGTGCTCGATTTGGGCCACTCTGATCTTTCAGAAATAAACAAAAACCTATCTATACTAATTCATAAAAAGCGACATACCTTTTACCACCAGTTTAGGCGACTTCCATAGTGAAATAGTTCAAAAACGTTCCCGGAACGTTGCGATATTTATACAGTGTATGGTCTACAACCGGGGTGAAAATTTAAATGGTGCATTAATAAGTTAAGCAACAATCATTTCCACATAAGTGTAGTCATTTAATTTTTTAACTTTTTGCATTTTTTTTTCTTGGAAGTTTTGTTTTTATGGGTATTTTTACTTGATTTAAAAGTTATTAATAATTTATCATTTTTGTAACATTGAAAAATGTACAAAAACTTAATAAAAAACGTACCAAATTAGTGTAAAAATAAAACCAAAATAACTATTATGACTCAGTACTTGGTATACTATCTTGATGTCTTGCGACTGACAAGCTACGATATCGTGATGCCGAGATCCAGTACTTCGGGTCCATAACTTTGAATAACAATATCTCCAAACTTATCAATTTTTAAGCATCGGGACCTTTACAGGATTATTGCGGATAGCCTAAGGAGTCACCTATTTCATTTTTCTCCCGTGTTCAAGGCCACACACTGTATATCTATCCGTAAAGATAATTATCAGACTAATAAAATTTAAGCACCTGTTACGCGACACGATAGGTTGCGTCTCGACTTGTCAGCCGCGACGCGCCCGGCATGGTAAGTCGGTATGAGATCAACTCGGTCCCAACTCGATTAGGCCTAATGCAGTCATTAGTTTGGTCCCCGGGGACCGGGTAATTGGGACTCGTTAGTAAATGCTGCGGGCATGATTAAAATATCGATACAGAAGAATACGGTTTGTCAGTAATTACATTTTAAACCGACTTGAAAAAAAGGAGGACGATTAAGTATTCATTTTTTGACATAACTTTATTGTACGATATTTTTTGACGATCATAATTTAAATTCATATAGATTAGTGTATCGTAATTTGTATTGTAATTGATTTTGTGACATAAATAAATCAAATCAATATCCCATATTATATCCAATAAAAAATAAATAAATAAAGTTTTATTTCAGGCAGCACACCCATATACAGACAAAAAGTTAAAAGTGAAATACAATGAGACTATGAATATAAGGTACATTATTTTAATCTCGTTTATTATATTACGTAATAATTAAACTTACCTATCAATAATCTAAATTGAAACAAAAATTTATATTTTAATATTCTCTTAATAAATTGATGCGATTTCATCCCGAAATTTTCTTCATTCTTTTTGTGGAATGATATTATGCAGAACATAAATAAAACTTTGAAAAGTTTTGTATACATTAATTTTCTAGTACATACTCGTAATCCTGATTTTGCTAACATGTGTAGGTATACAATCTCTATTATATCTCATAATCATAATTATGACGGGTATAAGTAAACTCATGGTTTTGAAGATATTTTGATACGCTGTAAATAAGATAAGTGACCCGCTACGTGACTCTCAGGATAATAATAATTATGACGTCAGGATAACATTATCTTAATCACGAAACTCGAATACACTTTCCACTTCTTTACCCATATAAAAAACTGCCTTAAATAAGTATATTTGTTTGATTTGGTTTTCGAAGCCGAATAATATTTTACTCAGATTCAGGAATTGAATTTGATACTGCTCGTAAAGTGCCTGTTTAATCTTTAATACGAGCGGGTAAAAACTCATTTTAATCACAAATTAGTAAAGTAACCTTGGAGTGAATCGCAAAGTAGCGTCAGTTTCTCGTTTTGCTCGTGGTTCGACTATAGAATCCTTTCGCTTGCTCGTGTTTCAATTTTGTAGGTACTTGCGGGTAAAATACAACTTCGCATCCCTGTTTAGCAAATAACTATTTATTATGTAGCCTGTAGAGTGTCCCACTGCTGAGCATAGGTCTCCCTCTGGATTTACACTTCCACGTCGCTCCTTGCAACATCCGTGGCTTATGGCTAGAATAGCTTATCTTTGTGGCTGCATGCGGAGAACTCGGTCGGCCCAGTTTTGGCTCCTAGACTAAGTAGTAATTTGCTACTGTATTATACGAAGCACTCTTTTAAACGATTTGAAACTTCATATTTCTTCATCCATTTCAACTATCACAAGATATAAAGGGATCGCTTGTCGCGAGGCGTTAACGCGGGCTCAGTCCTTTATAATGGAGACCTAGGCTCTCCGAAAAAAGTCGCGCGTAGTGACTAAAAACACGTGAGTTTTACCATATAGTTATATTTTTAGTTATTTATTACATATATCACACGAGAGTTTAAATTCAGTAGATATTGAATTAAGTTTACTTGTTTTCATTAATAACGATTTTTGTCAGCCTCCGTAGCCTAGTTGGTAGTGACCCTGCCTACGAAGCTGGAGGTTCCGGGTTCGAATCCCGGCGAGGGCATTCTTTGTGTATTTATTTATCACAAATGTTTGTTCCTTGGTCATGGCTGTGTATGTATTTAAGTATCTATATGTATCTATCTATTATATATATCGTCGTCTGGTACCCACATCACAAGCCTTAATTGAGCTTACCGTGGGACTAGGTCGATTTGTGTAAGATGTCCCAAGATATTTATTTATTTAACGATGCAGTCATGTTTAGCAATAAATTCCGTAACATCTTCCCTATGGTTGATATTATACGCACGAACTTTCCCACATGATGCAAACGATAAAACCGTTTCACAATTTCGTATCTTAATTAAAATTGCACGCAAAATACAAGCACAAAAGCTAACAGAAGCTTTTTTAAGCGTTCCATTTTTCAGCTGATTAAAAATTGCATAATACCATCCCGACTTCCCTCTCCAAAAAGCAATCAGTTTTACGTTTATAGAGATTAACTAGCAAAAGACTGGCACTGTTCAATTATTCTTAGCTCGACCATCGGAAGCGATTACCAGCGCTTTCCCTTGAGCATTAAGGTCTATATTCTTGGCGGTTTCGTGTTAAATATGCTGGAAATCTTTTTCACAGTAGGTATTTTATCCGAGGCACTTTAGGCACGTAGGCATAATCGGGAGACGTAAAAGATGTGCGCCCGTTAAAAAACCTTCGCGAAATATTTGTTTTCGATCTAAGAGTTCGGGAAGAATTTAAAACTTTTTGTAACAATGTGAGTTGGGGAGTTTTTATGGTACGAGTACTTAAGGAGTTTCATGACTTATTTTACGGCGATAACTTTATTTGAATGGTATCGTATCAATTTGAAAATAAGGAGATCAATTAACCCTTAGGTTTACTCTTAAATAATCATTTTAGAATTTCGCTGTCAGAATGGCAAAAGCAGATTTCTTTTAGTTTTATCGTGTCTGTCTGTCTTCATATGTTAGAAGCGTTATCTTGGAATTTGTTAGCTGAATTAATTTATTATCTTGCCTTATTTATAATACCTAAAATATGTATACATAATCTTACAGTAAAAGGGTTGTATACTGAATACATTTTTTGTATCTATATCGTTTATTTTGACTGTACTTAGCATAGTCGTCGATAAATGTTTCCCGAATTTGACTAAAATTAAAGATTGCTTTTTCAAGAGAGGTATATTTTTAAGTCACAAATAAGGCACACTTATTGACAGTGAGTAATAAAAATGCCAAAATGTCAATTGATATATTTTAGAATGGCACTCAATAAAATATAGAATTAAAATAAAAAATAAAAGACTACATACCATAGGTAGACAAGATGAATGACAAGGCAAATCAACAACTTTTTAGGGTTCCGTAGCCAAAATGGCAAAAACGGAACTCTTATAGATTCGTCATGTCCGTCTGTCCGTCTGTCACAGCCGATTTACTCGGAAACTGTAAATGCTACAGTTAGGGTCTCACCAAACTAGTCGACGCCGTTTCGGCTAATCGCGTACGGAAAAAGCTTTATGTCAACGCAATAAGAGCGAGGACATCGTAAATCGGCTCGGCCCGCGCGAAACGACGTCTTTCGACGGGAAAACGGCGTTTTGCCGTAAAGCTGTTCGCATTCGTACGACCCCGTTTGCAGCCTAACGCACACGTGCGCATTCCTAACTCTCCTAATACCGCCGTACGGTGCCGGAAAGAGTTGAACGGCTCCGATCACGGCCGAGTACCTACGATAAGGACCGGTCAGAGCTGGCGGAAGCCGTTCAGCGTCTTCGACGGCCGAACATAGCTGACGACGGCCGAAAAGAGCCGATGACGGCCGAAGTAGCTACTGATGCGTTTGTATTTATTCATTTGAATTATTACCCACATTAAAATCTGCAATAGATCTGACAACACGAAGTAATACTGTCGTAATCATACACGTCTGTTCAATTTCAAACTAGTTACTAACAACCAGTCTCCAAAAATGAGATTTACGATTGCCGATCACCCGCTGTCCTATCTATCTGTTCGTCGGACTCAGCGGCTGTACGCGTGCTGTCTGACGTCTCGACGGCAGGACGGAGCACAGGAGAGCCGACCGCCGCTTTACAACTGTTGCGGTAGCAAATCGCAGCCGATCGAGCGTTTCGGCGGCCGTAAGGAGGTTGAGACTGCTTAACGCAGGTGTTCAGCCGCGGAGACGGTCGATCGGCTAAATGCGAATAATGTGGTGTAAAAACCAATCGACAACCAATCGACGCGGAGTCGGCTTTCGCCGAGTGTTTTACACCACACTATTCCACATATGTGGGTAATAATTCAAATGAATAAATACAAACGCATCAGTAGCTACTTCGGCCGTCATCGGCTCTTTTCGGCCGTCGTCAGCTATGTTCGGCCGTCGAAGACGCTGAACGGCTTCCGCCAGCTCTGACCGGTCCTTATCGTAGGTACTCGGCCGTGATCGGAGCCGTTCAACTCTTTCCGGCACCGTACGGCGGTATTAGGAGATTTAGGAATGCGAACGTGTGCGTTAGGCTGCAAACGGGGTCGTACGAATGCGAACAGCTTTACGGCAAAACGCCGTTTTCCCCGTCGAAAGACGTCGTTTCGCGTGGGTCGAGCCGATTTACGATGTCCTCGCTCTTATTGCGTTGACATAAAGCTTTTTCCGTACGCGATTAGCCGAAACGGCGTCGACTAGTTTGGTGAGACCCTAACAAAACTTAGTAAGGATATGACATGTGTTGTATGAATTGCTACAGGATTATGATACTAAATTGTAAAAAAACCATTGGGGTGGGGGCCCTCAATACATGTAACTGAGGGTTGGAAAATTTGACCTTGAAAATGATATGATGGTTTATAAATCTCATTTTTATTTAAGAAATCGTTTTCGAGATATCAGCTCTCAAAGTCTGAAAAATGTGTCCCCCCCCCCTCTAATTTTTAAACTACGCGATATAAAATTCTAAAAAAAGATATGTTATGCACATTAACAAATTCTATCAACGATTTTTGGTTTGATTTAATTATCTCCTATAGTTTTTGAGGTAGATTGATTTAAATGTATTTTTTATAATAAATTGATAATGGTACGGCCGGTTTTTTCGAACTGTCAAAATTATCGCCAATATGAGCTTCATATAAAATACACAAAAGTGACACATTTGTGTAACTGCTAAATTACCTACTCATTTAATTTCTTTCTTTAGCAAATATAACTTCTGTATAAAAAATACTGCAATCTATTGACCCATTCTCAAAATGCCACGTTATTCTTCCGTTTGAGCGCCTTTTTTTAAAGGTACTGTCAATACGCGTGCCCCAAAATGCCAACAGTGTTCCAATCAGGCAAGGAAGCCATCTGTCATCGACACATCCACCGGAAGCGGAGCCATCGGGCCCCGGAAACGAAGGCGTGCCCCAAAAATGTCCGCCAGGGCCAATTTCCTGTCAATATAGTCAATAGAAATACTCGTGGAAATACTAGGTATAAATACTTTTGACGTATTTTGTGGAAGTACTTATGTACACTAAGATGTACAGATTCAAGATTCAAATTCTTTAATGTACAAAAACATAAGTCAAAATTACACATTATAAACAAGACAGCAAATACATCTTCATAATATTAGTAAAAAAGGAAACAAGTCATAATAATAATCTTAATCTAGACATGTCAAATAATAAATTAAAGACAGCCTCCGCAGCATAGTTGGTAGTGACCCTGCCTACGAAGCTGGAGGTTCCGGGTTCGAATCCCGGCGAGGGCATTATTTGTGTATTTATTTATCACAAATATTTGTTCCTTGGTCATGGCTGTCTATGTATTTAAGTATCTATATGTATCTATCTATTATATCGATACCTTTGGGTTCAATTGTCGTAAAGGACATTTTGGCGAAAATGAGTTATATATACAGAATTTCAAGCGCTATCGATCTGTATAGTTAAAATTTCGATATCTCTTAAAAAGTTGCCTTTACGACCAAAATTCTCTACTTGGACTTGCAAAAATAGCTTAGTGAATGGGGCGTAAATATCAAGTCATTTATTATAAATAATTATCTGTGTCGTAAAGGAAATGGACAAATAAAAATAGTGTCGTAAGTGACCTAATACGTTACGTATTGTCCTTTACGCCCTTACTTTTTTACGATTACTTTCTGTAGTTCTATAGCCAACTTGGGCTTAAAGAACAAGTTTTCTCTTCGTTGTCCTTTACGACCGGCACGAAAAATTAATTCTTATATTTCTTATACAAATACTACTGAATGATCAGGGTGGCAAAGGACCGATGTAATTTTTGTTGTCATTTATTACCATAAATTTGTTTGTACACATACAAACAATTGTATGGGAAATAAATTAATAATAATAATTTTCATGTCAAATCAACATAATCCACACAACTTTTTAATCTAAGCCCTCTTAACCGCTTTCGTATTTCTGTAAATAAAATACACTAAACTGTTATCAACTGTCCAAGTACCTAGTTTATACATATATGTGGCAGTAACTCTGAATCTTGAGTAGAAATAAGTAGAAATAAAGTAATATCCGAAGACATTATAATCGTATCTAGGAGTTAATTTATAGAAATAGGTACAATCTGTGCCTTCAGGACCGGGAAACTTAACCCGTAGGTATTCCTAGTTCTTCTTTCTTGTAAAGTCTTACAATTACTACCTGTGTCATATCACATAAGCATGAACTACTTGAACATTTGCTTATTAAACTTTACTATTACCATTAAGTAGTGTTTGTTCTTTACTTATACTACCAAACCGTGCCATGTTGCCGTGTGATGACTGTAGTAAGAATACATTTGTCACCACCCCAACTATTTCGTGGTAAGAGTTGGCTAAGGGTTTTAAGTATCACTGACCGTTTATTTATCGGAGATTGATGATGGGCAGCAGCATCATGATAGTCACACAGTACTGCAATCGCCAACCCACTTGTCCAGCGTGGCGATTATGGGCATTTACCTCCTAATGCGTTCATACGTATAGGCTAAGGAAAGGCCGTTGTTCAATGGTGGACTGATAAAGGCTGATGAATTGATGACACTACGAAAGCGTTCCAATGCTGGAAGTAATAGCTTATACGTTTAAAAAATACTATTGAAACAGAACAGCGCAGCACTGAAACAATAACTTTAAAATTGTTGCAAAATGTTGTATAGTTTTGAAATCATTAGTGTTTCCATACATATAAGTTGTCTAATTCTTTGTTATGACTAAATATTTAGAGAAAATATACTACAACTCTAATTCGGTTTTCATTCGCCATATTTCCTACGTTTTAATAAATGTTTTAAATGTGTTTTGAGTAAATTAAGCGGAAAACACTCGCTATTTGTACCATTTCACCTACATTTACGCCCCAAATTTGTAAGAAAATTATCTAACACCGTCATTTACGACCCTATTAACTCTAAATGCTCAAAAAAATCGTGGGTGTAAAGGACATACATAGCATTTTGACATGTCCTTTACACGATCTAACTTCTAAGACGTTTAGCTTATCACTACGATTGCTACACCAGGTCAAAGATACCAACAATCTACATTGTTTTCATATACACGTCTCAAATATAGGTCAAGAAACAAAAATGTTGTTGACAGCTTTCTAAAAAAAATTTAGTTTTTTGCTTCTCCTGAAAACCTGCATTTTGTCCTTTACGACAATTGAACCCAAAGGTATCGATATATATCGTCGCCTGGTACCCACATCACAAGCCTTAATTGAGCTTACCGTGGGACTAGGTCGATTTGTGTAAGATGTCCCAAGATATTTATTATTTATTTATAATAAAACACATGTCAAAATCAAACACAAACAGTACATTGTCAATGTAGTTTTTTATAATGATTATAAGAACTTGGGTCCACTGGGCAACTTTTTATTTTTTATAGAATTTAAGGGATACTAAATCTATTGTAGAACAATAAAACCTGAACGTGGTGTTATTTTGACAGAAACCACATTTATTATCAGCATACGTCGCACCCTAGCGGGCAGTTTCGTGGCAAGGTAAGGTTTACAAAAAAAATCTTAACTTACGAGTATTATAATCAGGGCCCGTCATTTTCATGCCGGTGACATCAATTTGACGTCACGCTCCTATTTAGGGTGATCTTAAATAGTTTTATTGTTAATTATTATTCATTAATCGTCAATCATTTTAATCATGTACAAATAACTTCAAAAGTAGTTTATTTACACGTGAAATAAATGACACCTACTTGATTCGTGAAACATAAATAAAACTTTTTGATTTGTTTTTACACATGCATTTTATTAAATGATATTGTTAATTATAAATATTAGATGTTGAATACTAATATAGTATTAAGTAGTGTGATTACTGGGGAAAAAAAAAGTACAAATCAAAATATTTAGTTAATAAATAATTTGATTTGTGTTTCCGCAATACGTTCAGTTTGATATTGTTAACATATTTCACGTAGAAAACGGAATTACTCTTTAACGTAAAGCACGTATTAAGTAGGTATTATTTATTTAAAGAGTAAATATACTACTTTTTATTGTATTTTTAATTAAAATTGAATGAATACTAAAAAATAATACGTTACTAACGTATTACCTTAGTTGCTAAGATATTTAGAATTGTACATTATAAATACTAGGTACCAAATACTAAGTACAAATACTTCTGATTATTTGAAAATGGATTGATGTATTTGTGAACCTTATCTATCATTTTGACATGCCACCAAACTGCCCGCTGGAGTGCGACGTATGAATTTATCAGAAATACTTCACTTATTTTACTACATTAGCTAAACTAAAACCTAATATTGCAAAAAATAAGATACGTAATAAAATTTCTATTTGCTATCAAAATTTTGTTAGTTTAATTTGCTAGAAAATAACGAAACTGACAAGAGTACCGAATATTATGTATTACTGCGTGAGTATGTTCACATTGTGTGTTTAAAGAATAACTACTAAAAAAACCTATACAACCTATTTAAATTACTATGTTTATTTAATTATTTCCAATGAACACTGTTCAACTGAGCTTTAAATATGACTTGTCTACTTTTTAGAAAAAGTAAAGCCCTTAAAACCAAATAAAGTCACTGTTATTATACTTAATATTTATCCCTGTTCCAAACACCAGTGCCCCAGCTAAGCAAACCCGTCGACAATGGATTACTTGCCCCGGATTCGGTATCAGGTTAGCTTTCACGGCACTCTGCCGCTAATGCTATAAGTATGGTACGCGCTACTCCATTTTTTAGCCGATCATAGTAAATCTGAAGGAAAGAGTTATAGTATTAACACGTTCGACGCCGGTGACACGCATATGTGACCGAAAAAACTGTACCCATATGCCAAGTAACACACATACGTGATCAAAGTAATCTTATTCTTATGCCACTAACATAAATCAAGATCTCACTCCTATGCCAGTGGCATAGAAATGCGAACGTTTTTGACACCGTGCTGTGTCGCCGGCATAGTAGTACAATCTTTTCGGTCACACATGCGTGTCACTGGCATAGGATTTCTATCAAATAATTTCGATCGGCATAGTATTAGCACTTAGTGAAACAGTACCGGAGGCGAACCTGTTAAGGTGCATGCAGACCAAAAGAGCATTCGCTATTCTATCCCCCACTCTACGAAATCAACGAATCACGTTTCGTGTAACGGTCGAATTTCGTAGAGTAGGGGGATAGAACAGCGAATGCTCTGCATGCACTCTAGGTATGTTTACTCGGTGCTTGTTTGTTAAAGTCAAAGTCAAACTATTCTTTATTCAAGCAAGCGTATTAATAAGCATTTTCGAATCGTCTGACACTATCAAGAGAGAAAAAAAATCTACTACTGGTTCTAACCCTACACCGTTCCTGAAAAGGACCAGTAACTCACTCAGGTGGATTTATTTTTCAAAACAGTTTAATAATACATATTATTAAAATAACGTGCATTAAAGAATTTTGCAATAAAAAAAAATATATTTTTATAGTTATTTTTATAAAAAAGAGAGATAAATAAAGTACAATAATAATAAACAAAAATATTTCTTATTGTACAAGTTCACAATATTATTATGCATCTATATCTATACATTCTATACTAGGCACTAGAGATGTAAAGGCCTTTGTTTAATGGTTAGTGTGCAAACTGAGGCTGGGATTACACCCTTTAACCCATCACGTAAGTTCTAGGGACGGAGCTATACTAAAGGTGCATTCAGACCAAAAGATCATTCGCTGTTCTTTCCCCCGCTCTACGAAATCAACCAATCACGTTTTGTGTAACGATCGAATTTCGTAGAGTGGGAGGTTAGAATAGCGAATGTTCGCTTGGTCTGAATGCACCTTAAGGATTAAGAGGTGCATATTACTAATAATGGCCTAGATGCTAGGTACTTTTTTTTGTTGCGGAGTGGGGAATGCTTTTGCGCATCGTCCCTTCGGCCGCGTGAAGG
Source organism: Thaumatotibia leucotreta (assembly GCA_025490895.1). Lineage (NCBI taxonomy): Eukaryota > Metazoa > Arthropoda > Insecta > Lepidoptera > Tortricidae > Thaumatotibia > Thaumatotibia leucotreta. The sequence goes on from JALPQI010012294.1 coordinate 30,875, forward strand.
CCCTTATTCAAATTCAAATTAAAATATTTTAATTTTATAGTCAATAAAATAAATATACACAATTAAAATACCTAATTACAATAAAAAAAACTTAATTTTAAATACACAATTATAGCAATTTCGAGCAACATGAAATAAAACACATGGTATCTAAACATAATTATTCATAAAATATAAATGGTACAGATTCACACTAAATAAATTAACAAATAATTTTATCTACGTGTCATTAATAAACCAAATGGAGGGGAGGAGTATGTGGGACTCATCCACACTTACCCCCTCTCTTAGTGAGAGGGGGAGAGCTCGGCCCTACCCT